>BRDA01025846.1:10235-34253 GCA_036984385.1 Crenuchus spilurus
GTTCTAAAACCGGTTGTTGGAGGTAGGGTAGCAGAATAAGAGGTGTAATTTTTTTCTTGTTGATCTTCTCGTCGTCATCACGTTTGTTTTAGCTGCATTGATCTGCATGTTATATTCCTTTGCAGCCTTCTCAGTGTGACTCACCAGCTCTTCTAGTTGTTCTTTTTTTAATGTGGAGAATAAGACGATGGGATGGAGGTTGTTGGCCAAAATCTTGCGATACATTACCCCATCCATCATACTTTCAATACAGTGCAGTTGTCCTGTCCACTTTGCAGAACATCACCCCAAAAGGTATGTTTCCACCCACATGCTTCATGGTTCTTGGGGTTGTACTCAACCTTTGTGCTCACCATTTGGTCTCATCTGACCACATGACTTCTCCAATGCCTCCTCTGGATCATCCAGATGGTCATTGGCAAACATTGGCAAAAGGAGTCGTATTGATTACATTGATTACATATTCTGTGTATACTGTTCAGAAGGTCAACATTTATGTATTAAAATCATTTTTTGAATTGGTCTTATATATATTCTAATGCTTTGAGATATTGACTTTTGGGGTTTCATTGGCTATAGATCATAATCATTTGTACATTTCTGTATTCATCCTTTTCTGTTTGATTTTATTAACTATTCTAATGATAAGATTCTGATTTTCATGAGCTAAGGCCTACTTTACAACTAACGACTTTCACGTGATTTTACAGATGCAGATTTTCAAAGTCGGGCTAAAATCATGAGAGTCTTGCTAGAGTCGAGTTGCAGTCGCGTCATTGCATTAGTACAATTCTATATGTAACTGTAAAAGCCAGGGCTGCACAACACACCAATGTCACAATCATCATCACAGTATAAGCAATATTAATCTACAACACAACCAATCACTGTACTGTGATACTGAGAAATCACAGCACGTTTTAATCATACGACTCAGTGTGTTCATGATCCTTCAAACATGAATCATTTACACTAAAATATTTAAAATAAAAATTCTTATTGCTATTCATTTGGCAACTCTGATAAACTCTACAAAAGCTGCTGCTCCAGATACTCTGCTCTCCTATGACAGAAGGGTGAGGCAAGACAGTGTTACCACTTTAACATTTTAACTTTAAGTTTGGTTCATGACAGGTGATTAGTCTATAAACAACCTCAATAAACACAATTAAACATAAGAATATGAGATATTTGTCTAAATAGATATTTTTATATAGATATTTGATAATAAACCATAGTAGATTGCGTATCTGGAGCTGCAGCATTTGTGGATTTTATCATAGTCTCCAGACAGAAAAGACAACTTTCTTCTGAAATTAAAGTGTATGTTAAGAATATAAACGACTTCCCATAATGCATAAGTCCAGAATTCCTCCAGAATGATGTGATGCATGTTAAACTCATACAGAAAATTATAAATACCAGTTACTGCTGCTAAAGCTATTGATACATCGGGCGATTCTCCATTTTGCTTTCATTAAATTGTTCAATAAACAATGAGACAGCGGAATTGGTTGTGTACTGTTCATCTGAGATTGTATTTACTCCTTTAAGACCTGATAAGGACTAGATGTTTTTATTATGTCTTGATACATAAAACCAGAGAATTGTAAGAGGGTGTAATTTGTTTTTCAAAGTGACTATATATCAATGTGGAAAAGCCTGTACTGATATTTTGTAGTAAGAATTACTTGATAGTGTGTTTAACCTGACTGTAATGTTGGTACAATTTTTACTTATGAATCTATTTATGTAGTAATACAGTAATAGAGTAAAACTAGCTGTATTAGTGCAGCAGTTCAATACATTCAGTCCATTTTAAAAGATCCATTGATATGCCTTGCACAAAATTTTTTTTTATTTTATTTTAAAACATGTAGCATTAGCATTACAGTAACAGCCATTTTAATCAGCTTCACTAAACAAAATATAAGCAGAACATATGGATAAGAATATATAAGACACAACAGATATTACCGTCAGGATAACAGGTCATGTGTATGTCAGTACTGTACATGAATTTGGTCTGGTCATTAGTGGAGAGTGTGCCCACAGTCTATGCAACGCTGGAGGTGACAAAATGACACTGTTGTGGGTGTGCTGCTGCACATGTAGCCCCAAACAGGCCTTGGAATCTCATTGTCTTTCTCGTGGTTCATTTTGTTCCTCACTTGAACCTTCTTCATTCTTATAGGCCTGTCGGATGTTCATATCCTGTAAAATAAGTCTTTCAATTAGTGCTTAACATACATATCGGACATACAGCTCCTGAAGCAATGAAGAGATGGCTGAAAATGGTCTGAAACTAATTGACAACTATTTCTAATGTGATATATACAGCCCTGGCTTGGAATGAACTCAGCCCTGGATGTCAGGGTTTACTGCATGTATAAATAAGTGAGCAGGGAACCAGGGAAACTGATCATGTGCATGATATTTTAAAAAGCTGGACATCAGAATAAGCATCTCCACACAAAAAACACTAGATATTTTATATACTGTATACCTAGGAGCCATAACGTTAGTCACATCCTTGTATCTACACTCATTGTAAATGTTTATCAGCTCCACTGAAATTTAGGATCAAAATGGCTAAATTGTATACACTCAGTTACAACCTTTTCTACAGTGACTGTTCTCTTACCCTTATCTGTAAGTTAAAGACAGGGTGGGAAGTTCTGGACAACCTTTTATTGTTCATTTTCTCATGCTACCTGACGTTAATGCAGACATGTGGCATTCTCCATAGCTTACTTGGCCAGACACCAGATTCTTCTATAAAAAATGCCCTCCTGCTTTCAATAAATGACAGCAATGTGAAGAAACCATGTGATGACTCGCACGTCTGTTTTTTTTGGCTGACCTTCCACAGGGACGCCAGCCAACGACAGAACACTGTCAGAACATATAGACAATATGACAGAACATATAGGTGCACTTTGTAGTTCTACAGTTACAGACTGTAGTCCCAACTATTTGTCAACATATTTTGTTGTTCTTCAATGGGCAGGTCCACCACAGAGCAACTGGATCATTCTGGATGACAGTGACATGGTGGTGGTGTGTTAGTGTGTTTTTAAACACCTCAGTGTCACTGCTGGAGTGAAAATAGTGCACCAAAAACTAGAGGACTAGAGAACACAAAATCTGCCGAGCTGCTGTCTCTGACTTTACATCTACAAGGTGGACCAACAAGGTAGGTGTGTCTAATAGAGTGAACAGTGAGTGAACACAGTGTTTAAAATCTCCAGCAGCTCACACACTAACACACCACCACCACGACAGCATCATAAGGGAAATGATCCACCTGCTGTATGTGGGTCCTGAACTTTGTAAAACAGGGTGAAAGTGGATCTGTAAGGGGAGTGGAGCTGATCAAATGGACAGTGTAGATATAAAGTTGCACGAGCAGCTTCACCTCAGCATCCCTATCTTCATCCTCCTCTTCCTCACTCCTCTTCTGTAGAGCTCCGTGGTGGGGGTGGATGGGCATGTCTCCACACTGAACACAAACAAAGAGTGACATTATTGTGCACACAGTCCTGCCGTGCTGACAGAAGTATACAGGCTGTGTTACTGTAAGGTGAACTCACACTCTTTTGTTTGGCTGTTTTCCTCTTTTTGTGCTGTTTTCTCTTCTCCAGGTCAGCCGGGCCGTGTTTGCTGTAAGCTGCCATGACTTTAGACACGGTTTCTTTTGATACATTAAGTAATTCAGCCGTTTTGGCAACTGAAGCTCCTGTACTTAATGCACCGACTATCTGCCCTCTCTCAAAAGCCGTCAGCTGCTCCATGTTCACAATAAAGCCTTCTTCTGCTGTCAGCAGCCCCGCAGTGCCACAGCGCACTGCTGCCTCCAGCGGCCAGAGTGGGTATTGCACCTGCTCAAATATTTACCTTTATACAGACACATAGACAGAGTCAGTCAGACATACATATTGGCAGTCAAAAACAGACAGGCGTATAAACAAATAGCAACGGATAGGTAGGCAGACAAATAAATAATCAGACAGACTGGACGACAAAAAGCCAGACAGACATACAGACAGAGATAAACAGACAGGTAGATAGACAAACAGACGGCAGACATACAGACAGAAAAAGAAAGATCGACAGACATTAGAAACTGACAGATTTGCAGACAAAGAGAGAGACATGCATACAGTGGGGGAAAATAAGTATTTAATACACTGCCGATTTCAATGCTCTTACTGAGGGATGGAGGTTGTTGGCTAAAATCTTGCGATAAATTATTGTACTGTATATACTGAGCACACTTCATCCACGTGAGCTTTTTAAAGTTTTAGGTAAGAGAAAATACTGATGTGTTCAAGAAACATGAGTGTCTGCAATATCTACAGACCATTTTAGCAATTAATAACTTTAATGGCAAAATTCAGTTCAGCTGCTGCTATGAATTACAAACCCTGCGTTCCGCCATGTTTGAAAACGCTGTGTGTGAAGCAGACGTGGTTGGCGTGGCTCTGTCTCAGAGGCGCTGTCAGTGACCGATGGAAATTCAAGGGTAACGCCGCTTTCTAAGTCCCACCCACACGTGAAAAGTGTTCCAAAAGTGAGAAGCAAAAAATGCAGAGCAGAAGCAAAGAGAGATTCCAGAAGCAAAAAAACAAAAATAATGAAACCAAAAATTGTGGAAAAATTTAAAAAACAAACAATGAAACCAAGAATTGTGGGGAAAAAAAACCAAAAACAACATTGAAATCAAAAATGGTCAAAATGCAAATGTTTTATGTTTTGTATTCACAAGATATACTTTATGGTCATGTTTCTGTGGATTTTGCTTGCAGATTTATTTTTGCTATTGTGAAACTTTTGACACAAAAATCACTCCATAATTTTGAGTTCTGATAGCACTGTATTTCTAATGCACATTACTATATTTTGATTTTGCACTACGTTGTCTTATTGTGCGTTTTTTTATACAAAGAAAGGTTTAATAAATACACATTTTGCAATAATTATGCTCTTTACTGCATTAATTCTATGTAAAACGAAAGCAGATTGGAAATAATTTCAAATTAAATCTAGGTGCAGTCTTTAAATTAGTGACCCTGTAAGATCCACATTCTTTCCAAAATCTTAAGACTGCCACTAGACTGTGACTAAAGTCTGTAAATGCGAGATGGTGTCAGGACTTTAGTCTGTTAGAAGTCTTTTCAGAATCTTTTCAAAGTCATTAGGTGGATGGTAGGCTTAAGTCATTCTGATCAACATTAAAACAAAAAAATATAAAAAAATTTAAAACACAAAAAATGTCACTATATGTAATGAAGTTAAAATACGACCTTTACAATATTGATGCACCTGTAGGTAGTAGGGGTGTGTATCTGTCCAATAAATGATGATCCGATATGTATTTCGATTCATGCGGTACGATACGATTCAGAAACGATTTATTTTAAATTAGACCGATTCGATTTGGTTGAGGAGGATTTCGATACGATTCGGTTCAATATAAAAGGGTAGGAAATAATACAAGTTACTTGTTTAAAATAGATAATTTACATTATGATTCAACATACGTTAATACTAAAAATGTGTTTTTGCTTGCTTTCAGATAGATTAATGAAATACTAGAAAACTAGTAAAGTTGTATTTGACATGTGAATTCAGAAACAGTAAACTACTGTGGCGTTGGGATGTGGTACCGGGGCTCTAATATTTTAAACAAGTCCCCAAAGCCCTCATTCTCCACCACACAGTATGGTCGTAAGTCTTTGACAATAAACCGGGTTATTGAAGCCGTTATTACTTTGGCTGTAGCCGAGTTGTGGTTGAGTTTTGGCTGGAAGAAGTCTTGGTTTTCTGTGTTTGTCATGCAGTCTCACCAAATGTCCTCCGTTCTTCATTTAAAGACCAAAGTTCTTCCAAACTTTAGATTATAAGCTTGGCGGAGCGTTGTACAGTTTATGTGGTCGGACGTTTGTCTTTCAAACGTGACTGTGACAATTATCGCCACAGTTCATGAGAGAGAGGGGGGAGGGAGGGAGAGTGAGCGCAGCAGAAGCATATCAGTAAAACGAAACCAATTGACAGCTCTTGAATCGGGCCATCGGCCGGTTCACTTTACAAATAGACCGACTCAGGGGTCCATGTACCGATGCACTCACATCGTTTAAGCCAAAATCGGTCTTCCGATTCAAATCGGTTATTTTTTACACCCCTAGTAGGTAGTGTTTCAAACTATGTACTACCGAGTGCACCAACACACAAGCTTAACCAAAGAAGAATAATGTAATGTGAAATATTTAGAAAATAAAGCTGATGTTCTTCTTCCGAAACGAAACCTTCTTACAATCAACACTTTTATATTTGACCATGTTTAAATGTTATGAAGGAATTTGTATGGCCATAAAACAAAATGTTTTTCATTAAAAGAACAAATTGGGATTGTGGAGGCTTGAATTTACTGATTTACAATAAGCATTGTTACAACAGGCAGTTTTCAGTGTCACTGATCTGAGCACATAAAAGATCTCTCCTACGCTTAACAGCAGCATAGGTACATACAAAAAGTGTCCATTCTGAAAAGTCACGAGCATCTCTGATCAGAGAACTCCTGGCAAAGTGAATTTGGACTGGTTGGTCCACAGTCTGAGACCCGGTGGAGGTCACTCGGTGTTGGTGGGTTGTTCTACTGTAGTCTCTAAGAGGGCTTATTCTTGGGCGCCGGCTCTGTCTCCTGCTCGTACTCGATCTGCACATAAGCTCGTTTCTTTCTCACCGGCCCTTTCAGAGGAGTCTTTCCTTTTGACTTCACTGGGGACTCTTCCTCCATCTCCTCTTCCATTTCTTCCTCCATCTCTTCTTCTGACTCATCCTCTTCCTCACTCTCTTCCTCTTCATCACTGTCCTTCAGATTGTTCATATCCTGTGAAATGAGGTGCAGTTCATTAGATGATCAACACATGCACTAATGCATTTCCAAACATTAGAATCTGGTGGAAAAAAGTTTGTGTTCATAGTTGAATTAAAAAGGGTACCAGTCATTTTTTTAATTCATGACACTCAAGGTGACATATTTCAAGTCTTTTAGTTTTAAAGTTGATCACTATGACTTATGTATGAATAGCCCATACAAATCAGAAATCCAGAATCTCAAATAATGACAATGCTTAATTTGGAATAAATTACAACTCAGAGTATCAACATAAAAAAATCCTTGAAATATGTCACTTTGTGTAATGTATCAAATATATGTGTGTTTACATTTTTGAATTAGGATTTTTTTCTTCTTTATTTTTAGAGATGCATTAGTACAATTCTATATGTAACTGTAAAAGCCAGGGCTGCACAACACACCAATGTCACAATCATCTTTGTAGTATAAGCAATATTAGTCTACAACACAACCAATCACTGTACTGTGATACTGAGAAATCACAGCACGTTTTAATCATATGACTCAGTGTGTTCATGATCCTTCAAACATCATTTACACTAAAATATTTAAAATAAAAATTCTTATTGCTATTCATTTGGCGACTGATAAACTCTACAAAAGCTGCTGCTCCAGATACTCTCCTATGACAGAAGGGTGAGTTTTGGTGTCTCCCACAAGTTCATGACAGGTGATTAGTCTATAAACAACCTCAATAAACACAATTAAACACTAGAATACGAGATATTAGTCTATATAGATATATTTATATAGATATTTGATAAACTATAGTAGATTGTATATCTGGAGCTACAGCATTTGTGGATTTTTGTGGAAAGACAACTTTCTTCTGAAATTAAAGTGTGTGTTATGAATATACAACTGAATGTGTGACAGCAAACTTTTGAGTGGCAGTGTACTTTATGAGGTACACAGGGCACATCAAAGTTTTTTTATTTTTTATTTTTATTTATTTCTAGTTTTTGCCATTTCTTATCCCCTTCCCAATGTAGTGGTAGCCAATTAGCCCATCTCCTCCATGGACTCTAGGAGGGTGCAGGCAAGCACAAGCCTGCTCCTTTTTGCTCTCTTGAGCCCCGGCTGTTGATGGCAAACAGCATGACCGGGATTCAAACTCACGATCCTCTGGTCATAGTGGTAGCGTCTTTGCCCGCTGAGCCACTCGGAGCCCCAGGCACATCAAAGTTTAACTGTATTTTGTTCATCTCGTACAGCCCTTGTACACACCCTCTTGTACAATATCCAATCAGCATTCTGTACACAAGCTGAACACAAGTATAAAATTAATGTAAACACTTAATGTAGTCACCTCAAAATCACTGAGATCACTTTCTTCAATCTCATCAGCCGCAACAAACTCTCTCTTCCCGTCATCCTGCAAACACACAAGCATCATGTCTGAAATCTGCTCACATATTAAAGTCCACAAAGTCTTGGTGGTTTTGGGGCAGGATAGATAGATTAAACTTTTTGCACACAACGGAATTTGACCTCTGCATTTAATCCATCCAAGCGGTGAAACGCACACATTAGTGAACACACTGGGCTGCGAGAACATGTGCCCAAAGCCGAGGCATATAAAGATTATACATTATTTTATTTTCAAAATGACTGAAAAAGTTCAAGTGTGCAGCTCTTACAGTGTGCAAACACCAAATGAGTCTTCAAATCACTTTCAGTAGGTCTGTCAATATCATTAACACAATAATTGCTAATACTGAGAGCTAAAGGGCATTAATGCATTTTCGGTGTTTGACTGTGTGACATTCATAGTCTCAGGCTGAATTACCTGCTGGATGATGAGTTTGAGCTCATTCAAAGCCGATTTCAAATCAGTAAGAGTTTATTATTCTGTTTAATCAATAAAACAGACTTACAGTACCAGTCAAAAGTTTGGACACCTTCTGGACATTCAGTAGTTAATTATTTAAAAAATGTTCTGCATTGTAGATTAATACTAAAGTTTTCCAAACTATGAAGAAAGTTATTTAGTAAACAAAAAAGTTTTAAACAAACCAAAATATACACCTCTTGTTTAGATGCCAGCTTTCTTGGCATTTTCTCAGTCAGCTTTATGAGGTAGTCACCTGGAATGGCTTTCAGTTAACAGCTGTGTCTTGTCAAGAGTTCATGACTTGCATTTCTTGCCTCTTAATGTGTTTGAGACATCAGTTGTGTGTCTACTTTAATTAATCTAAAATCTAAAACATTTTGGTTTGTTTAACACAAGTTTACTACATGATTCCTTGTGTTCCTTCATAGTCTATGACTAGATGACTAGAATATTATTAATGTAAGAAAAAAAAAAAAAACATTGAATGAGAAGGTGTGTCCATCCTTTTGACTGGCACTTTATAGTCAGTCTGTGTTTTCATTAGTTTCAGATTCAAAATATCAGCTTTGTTAAATTATGCAGAGATAATTCATCTTAAAGTAGCCAAATAAAGGACCTAAATAAGCGTGACGATATTCTAAACACCTGCTGGTGTCAAATTTCCACAATAAAAGTCTGCGATTACTGAAGTTTGCAGAAACTGATTATTAAAATTGATGTTATTGTCAGTATAAAGTGTCCAGTGTGGTGATGATGTAAAACGTTCTGTGGTAAAGAAGATCTGGTATGATGAAACTTACTGTATAATTAAATTTACCATGTACAGTGCCCATTTGTGAGTAATTTTTGTGAGAAATTTCACTGATTGTGTGATTAACTTCAACATGTGATTAATCATTTATGGGAGCTGTTCATGACAACCAGTATTTACCTCATCCTCTTCCTCTTCTTCTTCCTCAGATTCCGTCTCCTCATCCTGTTTCTCCATAGCTTTATCAAAAGCGTGGATGGGGAAGTTGTAGATGTCTCCATACTGACCACCATCAAAACAAAAAGCAACATTATTCAGCTTGACTTATCTCAACTAGTAGTGTATATGCAAATATTTGTGTGCATGTAAATACACACACACACACACACACACACACACACACACAAAGGGTATTTTAAATTAAATTGTATTTTAAAAAAGAATTCCTAAATTAATATGATTTAATTATTTAAACGATTGTGCACTTTCACTTTTTCACTACATTTTTTGGTTTTAATGTTGAGACTGAATAGTAATTTACACAAACTCCAAATGAAATATTCTAGTAATTTGAGATACTGGATTTCTGATTTTCACCAGCTATAAGCCAAACTGATCAACATTAAAATAAAAAAAGGCTGAAATGTCACTTTAAGTGTCATGAATATAAAATGTGTGAATAAAAAATATAAAATCTAAAAGTTTAGCTTTTAGAATTAAATTATGAATTAACAATTTAGGGTGCTTTCACACCTACACTGTACGGTCCAGACTTTTCAACTTAGTCCGAACCAAAACAGCAGGTGCTAAAAAGGACCACAAATTATGGTCTGAACCAAAGGAGCAAGGTGGTCTCAGTCCGGATCTTCTGAACCATGGTCCAGTTTGTGTGCACTGTGAAAACTTGTTATAGAAGGTTTGGACTTTCGGACCATTTACAGGAAGTTGAGGCAGGCGTACCTCATATATTCAATATCAACAGAAGAAGAAAATTAACCAGAAAAGCAGCAAATATTGAGCAGTGGTAGCACATGGAGCGAGGAGGAGACAAAATGTTTCAATGAAATTTGGTCAGATGAACATTTGGAAAGTCAACTTGATGCACAAAATGCTGAAACATGCAGCTTATTTTCTTAGAGGATGAGAGAGAAAAGACATGACCGGACTGCAGAGCAATGCCACCTTAATTTAAACACGTCAACGTCAGATGCACGTCCTTCAACAAACCAATCATTGTCAAGTGTAGAAAGATGCCCCCCACGAAAGTGATGACAGGATGCAGGTGTATTATAAAAAGGTTTTTGGTGTGCTCACAAAAAATGCAGTAAAAACAAAGCTAACTGGACCAAATAGATACAAGGTAACAAACACAGAGCTGTATGCTTTGGTTCAGACCACGGTTCTGACTTTCATGTGTGAAAACACCTTTACTTTCACAAATCATAACATTAAAAATGTATCAACATAAAAAATGAGTAATTTTCCTTACTGTGCCCTGTTTTAATCTCTCCAGAAGCTCTTTCTCAATGGCGTTATCCAGCTGAGCAGCAACCAGGGCTTTTTCCTACAAGGAAAGAAAATATTAATACTCTCAAGCAAATACTCAGGTCTGAAGAGAGCTATACATTTCTGAAGCAATACAAAAACATACAGCTCTGTAAAATCAGTTTATATAGTTATTTCTAGTTCTTTATGTGTGTTTTATTCCTTAAATTACTGACATTTCTACCAGTAAAGTTAGTCATTTAATTTGCAGGAAATCAACAACTGGTCTTTACAAATAAACATTTTAACAACACAGTGTAGATGTTTTAAAGATTTCAGAAATTACTAGTTGGTGGAATAACTCTGATTTGTTAATGCTCATCATCAGACTTTCAGTGTTCTGTGACGTCATTATATCTTCAGTTTTACACAAGTGTACAATAATGTTTCAATGACTCACCTCTCTCCTTTTTTCTCTTCTCTCTACTTTCCTGCTGAGTGGAACCAGTTTCCTCCTGTAAACAAAGATGTGTAGATTTAGATATCCTCCAGCAGCAGAGCCTTTCAGCAGCATCACAGCATCATTAATCAGAACTTTACCCCTGAACCAGCAGCTGACTCTCTCTGCTGTGTGTATTCATCAGGAGCAGAAATTCTCAAAAGGAACAAAAAGACAAAGAGAAACAGAGGAAAAGAAAAGCTGGATGTGCTCACTGTCTTTTCAGGGTGAGTTTGCGGATGCGGATCAGGTACTGTGTGATCTTAGTGAAACGCTGTTTGCACTTGTGTCGGATGTAACGAGGCCAGTAGATGAGATTCTCATCGATTTCCTGTAGGGCCTTTTCGTAATTCTGACTCAGTTTTACCTGTGATCACAACATTACACACAAAAGCTATGACATATGCATTTCATGGCTGATTCTGATAGTTTTTATGAGATGTTTTATAGTTTAGGCTGGAAATCTGGTACTCTGCCACCTCTATGTAGTTATTAATTAAAATCCCTGACAATGTAAAATATAGTCTTGTGCAATTAGTGCCCCCTGGTCAAACTCCATGTATTTATTGATGCTTTAATTAACTAAATGTGTCATTTGACCAGGGGTGCACTAAGTTTTGCATAATTATATTCCTATTCTATGGAGTAGTTATAATGTAACCTCTTATAACCTACCTTTTCCCACATGCGAGCTGGGAATGCTGCTCGTTCTATAACTTTCATGTAGAGATAACAGCGACCTAAGAGCACAGACAAGGCACAGTTAAGAAATCTGGATTAAAACAAGATAAATACTCCCAACATCTTCAACCATACAAGAAATCTTCATACCTTTCTCCTCTCTTACGGTGGCATACTGACTATTGGACAGCGGGCAGGACTGGCGATTGCAGAGGCCTGTGATGTTGTACTCATTTCTGCAGAAATGCTGCGTCTTTGTTCTTCAAGAGTTTGGGAACAGGTTTAAACTTTGTTAAAAATGTTGCACATTGTCATATTTAAGGAAGTCAATTTCCACCACTTAAAATGAATTTAAAGCTAATATTTTGTTCATTAACAAAGTGAACTTGATACACCAAGTCATTATTATTATTATTATTATTATTATTTTTAGATATTCTCTTTATTATGACATACAATAATCTCTATTTACATAGCAAGTCACTTAAAGGGAAATTTCATTTTATTTCACATTTCAGCACAATGTGTGAACATTCATTCTTAAAAATATAAGACAGTAAAGAAAAAAAGTATTTGTTGTTGTGGAGTGACTACATCAAATGTTTCATTCAGTACATGTGGAATAGTGATGACACTATCACATGGTGATAGTGATTTTTCTTTAAAAGTAAAAAATGATTTGCATGTAAAAAAAGAACACATCAAAAATCATACACAGATGATCAATGTCAAATAATGAACTTTCCCTTTGAGCGAATTACTATGTTAACACTGAGATCTGATCTCATTTTGAGAAAGTATTTTACAGACTGTTTAAATTTTGATTAAATTATACACAATGATAACAGTATTGTACTTGAATTTTCATTGTCAAAATAAAATCTTAGTATGTATAAATAAGATTACATTAATGTAATACACAATAATGTGATCTTAAATAAAAGTAATATAACTGAGAACACTTATTAATGAACAAAAATATTTCAATCATATTAATATGACATAGTTAACATTATTCAGTCACGTCATATAAATATATTTATGTTAATACTTTTTGATACTTACTTGACTTTATATGAGCAGAACTGTTTATTGCCTATAAGGTCCCAAATTACCTTTAAAAAGAAATGATGGTTTATTTTATAGTATTGTACACTACTGTGGTATTTAAAGCCAGAATAACTTAGTTTAAAAGTGTTTAAATCGGATAAAGTGAAGCTGTTCGTCTTAAAAATAAACTTTTAGGCCGGACTTACATCGTCGTGCTGCATTCTGGATTCTTCAGTGAAAAGTTGGTGAAACTTGAAACAGTGGACGTTAAATAAACACCGAAATGATATCTAAATAAATATAAAACTAAACATTAAACACACACTTTAATAAAGCCTTCAAACTACCACACGTGTCGGAGCTCTTCAGGAGGCAGCCATACTGGACAACAAGACTACAGCTGGAGCGAGATCTCGCGATATTTCCTGAGAAGTATTTCGTTGTATTCAGAAACTTTTATTTTGTATTTTTTAAATTACCCTAATTTTTTATTTTAACATTTGTTTTGTTGTTCAAACAATTACATTTGAAATAATTTAATAAAAGTAACTACATTATTTAAAAATCACCGGCAAATGAGTAAAGCATCATGTAGTTACTTTAAAAATGGTTAAAATGCATATTACAAATTCAACGAATTGCAATGTTTTGACATTTTAAAAAAATTGTTTTACATCACAAAAATAGGGAATTTCCTTGTGTAATTTTTAAGCGTATTTTTGTTTTAATTTATTTAATAATTATTTAAATAAATTAAAACGGTTTAAAACTTATTGAAATAAATGTTAAATTGTCATAAAGTTGTTCAAACGGAATAAACATTGCAATATTTGGTGTATGATTTTAATAATATATTATTTCCCCTTCAAATTACATTATTTTCATTTTATTCAAGTGGGAATGCAACAAAATGATGCTCCTTATACTTGCAATTATTATAAAAAGTATTTAAAGCTAAACTAAAAAACAAATCAAGTCTTTTTCTACTTTTCATACCTCTATTGTTAAGACTCATCAAGCCAGTCCGACAGTTTGTGCCCATGTGTAAGGCTGCATCTTTCACAAAAACAGTGACCAAACCAAACATCATATTTATGACCAAAATGATCAATAAGCTCACCTGTCCTTTGCATATGATACAGTCTCATAAGGTAACACTTTGTATTAGGTTTTACACTATTAATACTAACTCTGATAACACTGGTCTAAACCAGCGATGAGAAATGCATTCCGGGACTGTTGTGCGCCATCTGCTGGCAAACAGAGAGTAGCTCACCTGTATACAGCAGCTGTTTGGTGTGTAAACATATCAATTATTAAGATGACTTTGCTCTGTATCAGTACAGCATTTACAAAGAGGAATGGAGAGATGCTGAAATATTGATATTTCCAATCCCAATTCCAATATTTCCAATTGATATTTGAAAATGTTAATACCGATTCTTTAAACTTCTAGGCAAAAAACAGTAGATCTGCCCTGTATGTTTTTTGTATTCCGGTGATACAGAAAATACAAAAACAAAATCATTGTAAAAGTGTAGGAATAATAGTATCTTGAACAAGAAGTTGATACTATGATTATATCTTATTATAATATTACTACTTTGATATTAGAGCTGAAGTTTTCTTGTTCATAACTTTCGCAGTCATAAAAATCTATATCTTTTAATTTATAGTTGTTTTAGTTACAACAAAAATTATCTTATTTTAAAAATAAATACACCAAGCTAGAAAATGAATTTTTACTATAGAAAATTAATGTATTAATAATTACACATTAACAAAACAATCTAAAAACTTCTTTATTAAATCCCAGATCATTAATTATATTAAAAAATATTTATTTAACAACATTGAAGTACAATCATACTTAAAAACAAAGCCAAAGTCTAAAACAAATAAATGCACTTCCGGTTTGGTCAGACGGTTTCTATGCAATGACTTAACAAGGATTTAAGGCAGCGCATTTCTCAATAGCTGTGAATAAACCAATCATCACACGTATAAACCTAAAGGATCACATACTCCGCCTACCCTCCACACAGTCAGACTGAACAGTGTTGTGCATGAGGTTGCAGACAGATCTTCACTTCATGGCCTGCTTTCTACAACAGCCTCATCTTTGAAATAGTGAAGAAAATGAAGAGCACATTGTCTCCAGCTGTTTCTCAAACAGAGCTGTCCTTTCTGATGTGTCTGGCCTCTTACTGTGAAGGTCACATTCAGAGTCATTACGAATCTCCTGCTCTAAAGAAGCACAAACTGGTTGAAGCTTGCAATGGCCTGCAGGAGAAGATCTGCTACCTTCATGATGAGCTTCTTGAGGTTTTCTGTCGCACTGATCAGAGGTGTATATGTCTTCTGTGTGTCATGGATGAGCACAGCGGGCATAAGATAGTCTCAGCTGCAGGAAAGCTGAGAAACAGGTGAGAACTTTAATGGAAGTTGGTGGACATGCAGAGTGTATAGACTTCGGTCAGACAACACCCAGCTGAAATAAAAACAGTCAAGGACTTAAGACGGTTAAACTAAAGTTTAGTGTATATTGTTTAAAGTAAAAAATAATAGTGTACTTAAGATACTCAAGGAAACGTCCTCTTTTTGCTGCACTGGTCTAAAAGTGTTGGACACTTCATGAGATATATAACATTACAACCTAGATAGCACTTCATAATACTACAATTACAAAATTTGTCCTATAACATTTATAAACGACACTTTCTATTACAAGAACGGAGCAACATCTAAATAAGATACTAAACCTATTTTTTTTAAACTAAACAGACTTCCGGTTTAGTCAGATGGTTTCTGCGCAGACTTAACAATAACTGTGAATAAACCAATCATCACACGTATAAACCTGAAGGATCATAAACCATGCCTCTCCGGCCCGACACCCGAGGAAAGGGACAGAACAGACAGAAGGAATCGCATCAGCCCATTCCAAACGGAGGCATCTTATTTTCTTGAATGCCAATCTGCACTAAAGGTGTATGTAGTGTTTCAACATAAACAGTTTGGTTCTGCTGTTGATATTGTAGATTTGTTTGCGGTGTGTGTTTGGTTTTGCTGCGTTCCATTGAAATTTTATTTACAAATGTTAAATAAAAGTAAGAAGTTTATCATAGACTGAAGGCAAAAGGACTTCTTAGCACACAAACCATTTATTTTTGCTTAATTAGATTTAAACATGAGGCTATAAATGATCACTAAATACTGAACTTATTTTTAACATAACTAAATAAGACTTCCGGTTTGGTCAGATGGTTTGTGCGCAAAGTCGTAACAAGTGAAAAGGCTGCGCATTTCACAACAACTGTGAACAACCCAATCATCATACAAATGAACCAGAAGGATCGTACCCAAGCTTTTCCAGCCCACCTCATAGTCAGACTGAACAGTGTTGTGTATGAGGGTTTATAAACATCCGCTGGTTTTAATCCTGAATACAGAACACTGCTCAGCACCATTAACAGCACTGTGTGGTTATAAACTAATTTTCTCCGTAAACTGTCTGAACACCGATTCTGTCTCTCTGTACATAAACAGCTTAATCATATTCAAGAGCGATGCATTCTGGGAGCGCAGACGTCACACGTGTAGTCCTGCAGTGCCACCTGCTGGCAGACAAAAAAGTTAAAATTAACAGTCTGCTGAGAAGCGTTGACCACTTGACAGTTTTTTCAGTCGTTTGGTGGCATTTCATTGATCAGAATTGAATAAATTACTTCTTCAGACTCCACGTCATCTAGTTCACCTCACTAAAGCGTTTTCATTCATTCTGGACAGACAGCGCAAGCTTTGCTTTTACCGTGCAGAGATTGTTGTACAGCTGTCTGTTCTTTCTTACATTATTAGGCTTTTTCATGTTGATCAGAACATAAGAGTGTTAGAACTGTTCAACCCACTCAAAACATCCAGGCACTACTCCATTGTAGCCAGCACCATGGATGTTTCTAGACCCTTTTTAGGCATGACCTGATGAATCTAAAATATAAACATATTCTGGTTTGTGTAACACTTTTTGTTTATTAAATACTTCCACGTATATTTCTTCATAGTATAGATGACTTTAGTATTAATCTACAATAAAAAAATTTAATTTTTAAAAAACTACAAAATGTTCAGAAGGTGTCCAAACGTTTGACTGACACTGTAAATATATATATATACTGTGTATAGACAAAAATGTATATATTTTGGGGGCAGAGGGCCCCTTTTCACACCTCAACAGAAGGAGGCTATCTGCAAATCAAATCAAATTTTTTAGAACTGATGTCACAAAGCAGCTTTACAGGGTTAGTAATAACAACCACCAAATCTTTATTCCTTAATCCCTGGTCAGCAAGCTAACGGTGACAAGGAAAAACTCCCTCAGAGCTGGAGGAAGAAACCTTGGGAGGAACCACACTCACATGCGGGACCCATCCTCCTCTGGTCTACTAAATATAAGTTTGTGATAAGTCATAATCATATGAAGAGTAGAGAAGAGTATCTGGAGCAGGTCACAGTAGTTGGTTAAGCATCACTGGTGGGCAATCACTCACTCGGAAAAAGACAAAGATGGAATTAGTTCTGTTTGAATTTATAGAGCACAGGGATTATGAGACATATCAGAATGTGGCAATTGACTCCGGCAGAACTATCTAGAACAGCCTACCTAAAAAGAGAGATCTGCACCACTATCATGGCTAATTATTAGACTAAAGGAGATACAGAGTGCCATTATGGCAGACAACAATGTTCTATTCCTCAGTCCAATTGAGAAGCTCTACTCTGCATGGAGGTGGAATGTTTATGGTCGCTTATCAAGTACACAAATGACACTGCTGGCTGCTAATGCCTAGCTGGACAAGACATTCAAAAGGATTCTTTCCACACTGCATTGCAAAGCATGATATCCAATGTGATGTCAATGAGAGCATCAGGAGGACATTTATTGTGATTTGAAATGCTGTCTAGAGAGCTCACTAGGTATGAGACAGACCCCAGAAGACTGGTAAAACATTGACTTGCCAATTTCTGCTGATAGGGTTAGAATTTGCTATAAACATGAAAGCATGGATCCATCCTTCCTTGTGTCAACAGTTCAGGCTAATGGTGGAGATGTGATGGTGCGGGAATATGTTGTTGGCACATTTTGGGCCAGTTGAACATCATTTAAATATCACAGCCTACCTGAGTACTGTTACTGGCCATATCCATCACACAGTGTTCCCAGCTAACAGCAGGATAATGCACCACACACTTCAAATCATGTTTCTTGAACATGACAGTGAGTTCACTGTACTCAGACGGCTCTGACAGTGATCAGATGCAGTATATCATCAGTCTAATAGAGCCCCAGGGAGCTCCCATGTCTGTTATTTTCTGGCTCTCTTTTCATTATCCACACTCTTCACCTCTCTACCTTTTGTGACTGTCCACTGGTCCAGCCTGACACTGATGGAAAATTGACTATTGAGACTCCTGAACGCTGAGATCGCTGCCTGCTTTTGACCAGTTGCTCTTTAATCAATTTCTACAGCCTGTTCCAGATGACTGGCCTGCCCTCTATTACTGACCACACTGAAGTTTATATGGACTGTAATTGCTGCTATCACAATTATTATTATTACCATCATTACCTGTACCATTCTCACCATCACTACTATCACAATCACACCTGAACACTACTACAGTCTCATAGGATGGTATGATGGCCATAAGTAATTGACCAGAGGAGGATGGGTTCCTGAGTCTGGATCCCCCAATGTTTCTTCCTCCAGTCCTGAGGGAGTCTTGGCACTGTCACTGTTGGTTTGCTCAATGGGGGTTTAGTGTAATAAATCTGACTTGTTTTGATCTTAGGGATGTTGTGGAACATCAGATTTGCATCATCATGTTTAGCTGACAAATTTACGGCAACTGCCTGATGCCGTCATGTCAATATGGACCAAAACCTCTGATGAATGTTAAATCTATGCCATCAAGAATTAAGTGTACCTAATAAAGTGGCAGCTTGGTGTACATTCCAAGGTGTATGCTACAAAATAAGAAATCTCTGTTTGCTGATGTGAGAGTTTGATTGCTTTAGCTCCTTAATATTAAATGTCTAAATCATTGGTACAGGTGTGCACTCCCTACTCAAACACTCACAGAAAGCCACGCCCACTGACTGAGCTTAGCTCTAGCAAACAAGAAGTAAACTGCTCAGTCTGTTCTGTGCAGTAAAATGGCAGAAGCTCTTTTAAAAACTCAAGATTCCTTCGCCTGTCCAGTCTGTCTGGATCTCCTGAAGGACCCGGTGACTATTCCCTGTGGACACAACTTCTGTCAGGGATGCATTAAGGACTGCTGGGATCAGGAAGAACAAAAGGGTGTCTACAGCTGCCCTCAGTGCAGAGAGAGCTTCACTCCAAGGCCTGCTGTCTACCACAACAACCTCATCTCTGAAATGGTGGTTAAACTGAAGAGCACATTGTCTCCAGCTGTTGGATGTGGAGAGGTGGAATGTGATATCTGCACTGGAGTCAAGCACAGAGCTGTGAAGTCCTGCCTGGTGTGTCTGGCCTCTTACTGTGAAGGTCACATTCAGAGTCACTATGAATCTCCTGCATTAAAGAAGCACAAACTAGTTGAAGCTTGCAAGCATCTGCAGGACAAGATCTGCTCCCTTCATGATAAACTTCTTGAGGGTTTCTGTTGCACTGATCAGATGTGTATATGTCTTCTGTGCACTCTGGATAATCACAAAGGTCACAACATAATCTCAGCTGTTTCAGAAAGATCTAACAAACTGGTAAGCAGGATATTTATTTTTTGAAAGGATTTCATCTCAAATCTATATATGTATATGCATATATGTCTTCTGTGTGTTATGCATGAGCACAGAAGACATAAGACAGACTCATCTACAGGAGAAAGAGCTGAGAAACAGGTGAGAACTTTAATGGAAGTTAGTGGACATGCAGCGTGAATAGACTTCGGTCAGCCAACACCCAGCTGTAATAAAACAGTCAAAGACTTAAGATGGTTATAGGGCTCATGATTTACGTGATCGTCAAATCAAGATTTTTTATATATTGTTTAAAGTAAAAAATAATACTGGACTAGGATACTCAAAGAAATTTCATATTTTTTTGTTGCACTGGTCTAAAAGTGTTAGCCACTTCATGAGGTTCACATTCAATGACCTAGCACTAGATGGACTTTGTATTTCTACAATTACAGACTGTAGTCCATCTGTTTCTCTGTATACTTTGTTCACCCTGTTCTTCAATAGTCAGAACCCCCACAGAGCTGGTATTATTTGGGTGGTGCACTGCAGTTACACTGACATGGTGGTGGTGTGTTATTGTGTTTTAGAGTGGTTCAGACTAGCTGCTGATTCATTGCTTTAAAATTCAACCCAAATTCCAAAAAGTTGGAACACTGTGTAAAATGTAAATAAATATAAATCAAAACAGAATGCAATGATTTGCAAACCTCATTTCATTCAGAATAGAACATAGAACACATATAAGATGTTGAAAATGAGACATTTTACCATATGTTATATTAACTCATTTAGAACATGGTGGCAGCAACGCTTCTCAAAAAAAGTTGGGACACGGCCAACAAAAGGCTGGAAAAAAGTGGGAATAATAATAATAATATTACATTTAAAACACAGCAAAGCAGTCACATGATTATGTATAAAAGAGCATTTTAAAGAAACAGAGTCTCTGAGAATAAAGAGAATAAAAAACTACGTCAAAAAATTGTGGAACAATTTCACAAAATGCTTTTCAATGTACAGTAAAACTGGGAAGACTTTAAATAGCCCACCATCTACAGGACATAATATCAAAGATTCAGAAAATCTGGAGAAGTCCCAGTGTGCAAGGGACATGAGTGCCAGTCAATATTGGATGCTTGCTATCTTTGGGCCCTCAGGTGGTGTTAAGAACAGGCATGATTTTGTATTGGAAATCACTACAAGGGCTCAGGAATACTTCCAGAAATCATTGTCTGTGAACACATTTGGTGCATCATGAAATTAAAAAAAATCCAGCAAAGAGATTCACGACTGTTAAGAAGCTAGAATGCCCAATCAGTCAAAAATGGGACAACATTCTTCTCCCAAGACTTACAACTTCCCAGATGTTACACATTTTTGTAGAAAGAAGAGTGGATGCTACACAATGGTAGACATGGCTCTGTCCAAACATTTTTGGAATGCATTGCTGCCATCAAGTTCTAAATTAGTTAATGAAATAATAAAATCCCTCACTTTGAACATCTGATATGTGTTCTGTAGTCTTTTGTGAATAAAATATGAGTTTATGACATTTGGAAATAATTGCATTCTGTTTATATTTACATTTATTGCCATTTTACATAACTTTTTGGAACGGGATTTGTAGAAGCATTAAATCTAGATTTTTAAAAATCTATTCATAATTCTCTCTCAGTGTCAGTTGTGTTCTGTTTGAGTACAGAAGCAGCTGGTGGAGACTCAAAGCAAATTCCAGCAGAGAATTCAGCAGATGGAGGCTAAAGTGCAGGATCTGATGAATGCAATGGAGCATCTCAGGGTGAGTATAATTACCAGAGCTGATCATTTCAGCACTCAGAGCTGTGAGGAGTCCAATGTTGGATCACTTTTCAACACCATATGTATGTCCTAACAGAGCTCTGCACAGGCAGCCATGGACGAGAGTGAGAAGATCTTTACTGACCTGATTCAGTCCATTGAGAAAAGACGCTCTGAGGTTACGCAGCTGATCAGAGCTCAGGAGAAGACTGAACTGAGTCAGGCTGAAGAACTCCTGAAGAACTTGGAGAACGAGATTGCAGATCTGAGGAGGAGAGATGCTGAGCTGGAGCAGCTTTCACATACAGAAGATCCCATCTATTTCCTCCAGGTAACATTTCTGTTTTCTCACAACATGCTTTCCACTAGAAATGCTTTGAATCATCCCTCACTGAAGTATGTGGGAGCCACAACATTTTTATTTACATTTATATCATTTGTGGATGGAGCTGGATCCTGAATCCAGCTTGATTCTGGATCAACTGCAGGGTCTTGATGGCATGCATACAATGACCAGTCAGGAGTGAGTTGCAGTAGTCAAGTCTTGAGATCACGAGAGGGCAAAGGGCATCGTGGGTTAGAAAAGGGTTGGATCCTTTGATTGTTGAAGAGGAGGAACCTGCATGACCGAGTCAAGTTTGCAATGTTCTCAAACAGCATAGTAAGTTCAAGATGCAAACCAGTTGTTCTGGGAATGAGTAGCTCATTCTTGCTAATGTTGAGCTTCAGGTGGTGGGTTGTCATTCATGTAGAGATGTCAGCTAAACATGCTGAGATGTGGCTGGATACCTGAGTGTCAGAAGGAAGGAAGGAAAGCAATAGTTGAGTGTAATCAGCATAACGGTGGTATGAAAATCCATGGGAAGAAATTATTTCACCAAGAGAATGAGTGTATATTGAGAAAAGAAGAGGACTCAGTACTGAGCCTTGTGGGACACCAGTGTATAGCCTGCATGGAGTGCATGTGAACCTTCTCTATGTTACCTGGTAGGACCATTCCTCTAAATATGAGCTGAATCACTTCCACGCAGAGTCAGTGATCCCGAGGTTAGAGAGGATGGACAGGAGAATCTCATGGCTGACCATGTCAAAGGCTGCAGAAATGTCCTTATGGGCAGCCCAATTTGGTACAAGGAAGTTATGTCAATGAGTTAAATGTTAGCACCACACATGAACACCCTTCAGGGTCAGAAATGAGACCAGGATGGGTTAAACATAGGGTCCACCTGGGCTCTTTCCTGGGTCCAGGTGTCTAAGAAAACCCAATATGTGGTCATATGAGCCCCATATGTACTAGGATGCCAACATATATCTGATATATGCAGCCCAGCTGGGTCCCACTCGTGACCCATGTACCAACTCATCCCATCTTGAACCCAGTTAGCCTATTTGGGCTGCACTAAAGTGTGCTGGCTGGCTACAAAGCTCAGTCTAACTTCATCAGTCTGTTTTTTTTTCTACAGAGTTTCCAGTCTCTCTCAGCTTTTCAATCCACATATGTACCACAGATCACCATCAGTTCACAGTTCTCCATGGAGGAACTGAAGAAAGCTGTGAGCGAAGTGGTAGAAATTATGGAACCTGAACTTGTCACATTATCAGGAGGTACAATAAGTTTTATCAAAAGTGTATAACTAATCTTAATCCTCTTGTTTATCCATTATCTTAACTGCTTAATCCTAATCAGAGTCATGGCAAGTCACTATACCCCTTCAGCAGGCATTGGGCAGGGCATTATGTTATTTTAGCCTAACTGAGGACAGAATGCCAGTCTATCAATGGGCACACACACTCACACCAGTGCAATGTAGAGTACTCAAATTGTCTGACCTCCAAGTTTTTGGACCGTGGGAGAAAACGAGAGACTCCAGAGTAAATCCTTACACACACAGGAAGAACATGGAAACTCCACACAGATGGGGACTTGAGCAGTGAGAGGCCTATATGCCAACCACCAAGCCCCTGTGCCACTGCTTAATTGTCTTGTCTTCATTTTAAATTATAGTTTACTGTTCATAATTTAATTTACAAACAGTCATATATTTTATATTCATCACAACATCAGAATCAGAATCAGCTTTTTTCGCCAAGCATGTTACACACACAAGGAATTTGTTTCCGGCTGTTGTTAACTCTCCACAATTTACAGACAAAACAACCTAGACAATGTACAAGTTTGTATAATAAATAAATTTGCATAGTTGCAGAAAGTGAAAATACAGTGCAGGATAAATAATTG
>BRDA01025852.1:0-12694 GCA_036984385.1 Crenuchus spilurus
CCCATTCTGTTGTGCAAACACATAAGATCAGCTGAGATCAAAAAAGACGTGAGATTAGCTGTTAGCCCTGCTATTTGTATGCTAACAATGACATCATATACAAAATAAAGCAAACACTGAAAACAGATACGATTCATCAGACTTTTTTGTCAGACCTGAAGTCAAACCCAAACCTCTGCTCTGCCAAAACAAGCCCAAATCCAAGTGTCAGAGCCAATCAGTCACAGTTATCTAAAAATAGAGCAGAATAGGCTCAGGACTCTAGCACTCAGAGCACCTACTAGGTCCTTGCTTTTCTGCAATTATACAACCATTTTATAGCAAAAAAATAAAATAAGCTATCTGTATGACTTTCACCTCCTACATGACTAATAATAATAATAATAATAATAAAGTGAAATTCTTAGCTATCTAGAAGTTCTTCAGTTGCTGATTAATCCTTTTGCAATTCATTTGACTGGAATTTCTGGTTTGCGTATTCACTGCTGCAAACGCAGTCTTGGGTTAATTTGGCTAAACAGTGTCAGATGTTGGAGGGCCAAGGGATCAAAATGTAGACTTTAGGAGTGGGAACAACAGTATATTACAGCTTTCTGTGTCATCAATACTGCACAGACCAATATGGTGAAGCACAAGTTAAACTACAAACACTGTTACATCACTAAGAACAAGAAATAGCTGAACATTGAAGTATTAGAGTGTAACATTAAAAAACATTGTAAAAAATTAATTGTTGTTCATAATTTAATTCAAAAAGGGTTTACATTCATTACATATAAAGGGTAAAGTGTTCATGACATTACAAGCCTTTTTGCATTGTACTATTGATAGCTTATAACTACAGGATCCCAGATCATTCGATTATTTCATTTGGTGTTAGAGTATCAGCATTAAAACACTAAGAGGCTTGATATATGCCACTTTATAAAATATATGACACTTTTCCTTTTGGTTACCAGTAACAAATATACAAAAATTGTCCAATTTGTGTTGATTACATTACTCCTCGTGTTTTCTTTGTATGCATAAATATACACAAATGTTTAAAAGGTGTGGCAACTGGGCTATAAGTGAGATAGCAGCCTTCAAGGTGTCCACTCCACTCCACATTTTGGTTATTAGCCTCCACATTCTCCATTGACTTCATATAATGGCACACTTTGGTGGTACATATACAACAGTTAGGTCTGCCAGTAGACTCAGAAAACAGTCCGTTAAAGCTCATACCTTTCAGTAATAGTTATAATTAGTTCATTAGTACTTGTTATTGAATTGATAATTATAGATCTGAAACAGAAGTTTAAGTAGCTGCCTTCTATTCTTAGGTGGTGTGTTATGATTGGAAATTAATGACGTAGCATTTGAGTCATCTGTCAGAAGCTCTCATTTCTGATCAAGTAATTTGATTGGACAAGAGACTCTGGAGTCTGAGGGTATTTCAAACACTCTGATGTAATCACCGGTTATTACAGTCTTTAGAAATTGTATGTGGTTCTATTCCTAAAACTTAAGAAATGTGAGGTGACACTCTGTTTTCCTCAGAGCACCAACTGGCACCCTCTGCATTATAAGCTAGTGTTCATGAAGCTTCTATGAAGTAGGACAAGAGCTACACTGTATGCAATTGCATCGCAGGATTATGAATCTTATGAGTCATGAATCAAATGAATTATGAATTATGAATCAAATCAAATCGTTGAGGTGTTTAAAGATTCAAACCCCTACTTACCAGTGCAAGTTGTTTTCTTAAATCAGATTAAAACACTTCCTCATGTAGCACTCCAGCAGATATACAAGACTACTGATGTAATGATCTATTGTCATCATGCTAGTTTATAAAGTAGCAACTGTATAGCTACATTTACCACAGAGAGTAAATCACTGGATTTCAATTCTCATTTTAACCTTAAATGTAAGCCAAACAAAGCAATTATTTATAAATCTGATTCACAATTTGTTTAGATATCTCAAAACATCAGAATACAGAACAAAGTTTGTTTACTGCTAATTAGCTCACTAGCTTAGGACATCCATGTCATGTGGTCACTTGTATACAGGCTTCCATTCATGTGTTTTACAATTGTTAATTTGCAGAATGAAGTGTTAAGCTTCCATTGTAGAGTTAAACAAAAAAAATTGTTCAGTACATAATGGTTTATTTGAAAAACCTTTAGCCATCAGCCTATTTCAATTTTCTTGTGCTCAGTAATATAATAAACTACAGCAGTTGTTTTAATATGAATTATATTTACACTACAAATATTGATGTTTATAACCACAACCCTACCAAATGAAAATTCTCCCATGAAATAGACCATCTGCAATATGCTGTGAATATTCTAATATTAAACATGCTGTACCTTACATGTTTGTAAATGTAGCATGTAATGTGTAGTTTCACATTTTAGATATATGTTACCATATAAGGTGAAATATGCAATGGCGGGGAATTTAAGAGTGATTAAACTGTTTTTCAGGGTTGAGTGAGCTGTGCCATGCAGAAACGTGATGCTACATCGTAACTACTACGCTTCTTTTGCTCCACAAGCTACTGAAGCATTTTTGAACTCTTAATTTCTTTATTAGCCAAAAACATTACTTAATAAAATTTCATACAATAATTGTAAATTAAGGTAAAGAATAAAATTAATATTAAAGATGGCAGATTCATTATTATTTAAGAATTACTCAACCATTTAGTAATGCAGTAATAAGTATCATTATTTGTTACCCCATTATAAAATATAATTATGAAATATATCACTTTATGTGTAATAAATATCAAATATGAGAGTTTACCTTTGTCAATTAAGTCATTAACTTTTTCAAAATATTCAGATTTTTTGATGTATGTGGAAGCTATTAGCTATGTAAAGTCACAGTTTAAATAGCTCTGATTATTAACTCAAACAACTGATTATATTATTATGTAATAACTGAGAGAGGTCTGCTTAGTCCAAGTTTCACTCGGAATGACCTCATTTCAGATCATCAGACTAACTCTTAAGAATGATGGAGAACATGACTCTGGATCAGAAGTTAGGCCAATTAGACTGAACCCCAGACATTTAGAGACCACTGGTGTACACTGAGCTCCAGTCACAAGACCTCTGTAGCACTTAAAGCACTCACACTATAACAGCATTGTTGGTCACCAAGTAGTGGACCACACAACCCGCTGAGCCTCTTTCTGATAACAGCCTCCTCTCATATGTACGATCATGTGTGAATTGAATGGAAAATGCTGGTGGACTCAAGTTCACACAATGAAAAGCATTTTGCAGGAACGTATATCGGAGGGCAGTACACAAATGAACCCTCTGTGATTTGTGCTAAATAATGTGAAAATTAATTAAGTAAGATTATTTTATACAAGCAATCTGTATGTTTCTCTCAATAAAAATAAAATGTTATATAAAACTTTTAAAAAATATATTTTATATTCGGGTTAAGGCACTATGATCAGAGTGTTGCGAGTTCGATTCCCGGTCATGCTGCTTGGCGTCGACAGCCGGGGCTCCAGAAAGCAAAAATTGACTGTGCTCACTCTCTGGATGGTTAGACGGCGCTATCTCCCCATCACCACTACCATGTACAGTCGGCTGGCTCAGGGTTCTGCCAGTCGTTCCATCAGAGCTGGGGATCCTGCGCTTTCCTCCGAGCATGACGAGTATCAGCGGCACTTTGAAAAGAGGTGGTGGCTGAATTCACAAGCATCAGAGGAAGCCTATGCTAGTCTTCACACTACTAATGTCTTAGACATTGCAAGTGATTGGAAGAGTCCAAGGAAGCCTTCCAAACAGAATTAATTCATATTTTTGTCTCTTTCCGAGTGAGTGATTGCCCACCGGTCCAGTCCAAGGTTGATGGAAGGCTGATTCTCTCCATGATGCTTCCCTGGATCAGATGCCCACCAACGACCAACTACTGTGGCCTTCTCCAGATGCTCTTCTCTACTGCCCACATTAGAGTTCAAATGGACTTTCTGGCCGTTATCATTGTTACCACTATCATCATCATTCCTGTCCCACTACTGTCACCATATCAGTTCACCTGAACATTACAACAAGATCATATGATTATGATTCATCACACACTTAGAATTAGCAGACCAGAGGAGGATGGGTCCCCCATGTGAGTCTGGTTCCTCCCAAGGCTTCTTCCTCCAGCTCTGAGGGAGTTTTTCCTTGCCACTGTCGCCGTTGGCTTGCTCACCAGGGATTAATGATTTGATGTCTGTTATTGCTAACCCTGTAAAGCTGCTTTGTGACATCAGTTGTAAAAAACGCTTTATAAATAAAATTTGATTGATTGATTGATTGATTGATTGATTGAAGAGTCCTGGGTGGGCTACCACTACATTGGGGGGAAATTTGCCCGGAGGTGTACGGACATACACTGATCAGCTGCAACCACTTACAGATGAGGTGAATAACATTGATTATCTTGTATCTAAGATATATTAGACAGTAAGAGAGCACTCATTTCTTGTAGACAGAGCATTAAATGCTAAAGAAAAATATGCATGTGTGCAGACCATCACTTTAACGAGGTCCAAATAGCATCTCTGAAGTGGCACGACTGCTCCTGTGCTCAGTATGTACTAACAGTAGCCTCCAAACTCCTCAGATCTCAATCTGTGGGATAAGCTGGAACAAGTCTAATCTGTGGAAGCTCCACCTCACAACTTACAGGATTTAAAGGATCTGTTGTCTTGTTGCCAGATACCACAGGATACCTTCAAAGGTCTTGTAGAGCCAATGACTCAATGGGATGCATGCGTCAATGGCATGCAGAAGACCAACAGAATATCAGCCATACTAGCAAATTGGATTTAAAGTTATGATGATTGTCAACTCTTATTGTTGTACTTTACATGCATCAAAACTGCAATATTACAGTCACTAACTGATTCAAATAAAATATGTGTATGGATTCTGTGCCAGGTGTAACTATAGAACAAAATCAATGTAAATAAAATGTTTCACAGAGTGTGGACTGAACGGTGGCCAGCTGCTATTCCAGATTAATCATCTTCTGGCTATGTCTTCAAAAGCAAATTCTACAACTGATATCATTGTGAACTCTCTCCCAGATCATTCCCAGAAGAGGAGTTGGAAGCCACTGGATGTCCTTGGAAGACACTCTTTCTAGGAGCTGCTACAAGCTTACCAAAGAAGCTGGGATACTGTCCAATTAAAGCAGTCATGTAGACAATAACGGCAAAAATATCAAATGGCTTTATCAATCAACCTTGGACAGCAAAGATGAAGACTGAAGATAGAAGACTGAGTATGGGGATCCTACACTTTTGAGTGGTAGTGTACAATAAACTTAAATTTTCCTTCTTATATATCTTACCCAGCAGGCCAAC
Source organism: Crenuchus spilurus (assembly GCA_036984385.1). Classification (NCBI taxonomy): domain Eukaryota; kingdom Metazoa; phylum Chordata; class Actinopteri; order Characiformes; family Crenuchidae; genus Crenuchus; species Crenuchus spilurus. Next base: position 5,375 of record BRDA01025852.1, read on the forward strand.
AACAACATTGAATCTTGGTTGAACGTTGGTCAAATTTAACGTCAAGATAACGTCTAATAACATCCTGTGCCTACTGGGTTATATACAATTTCCAATATCCACAGCAGTATATAGTAGTAATGTGGATGACATGGTGAATAAAGCAGGTGTTTAATGTTGCAGTAAACTTTGCAAGACACCTGCAAAAGCTCACGTGAGAAAGAGTTGAAATTGAGTCATTCAAGTTTAGCCATGTCTTCAGTCGACTCTGGTTAAGTGTTTTATAGTCTCTCAGAACTGCCTGTTTGGCAGGGCTGTCTCTTTCCTGTAGGAAGAGAGAGAGAGAGCGAGAGAGAGAGAGAAAGAGAGAGAGGAGAGAGAGAGAGAGAGAGAGCGCTAGCTTGCTTCACCGTAATCACTGATGCCAGCCCACAGCCCTGTCTGAAAATAAAAGGTTCTGGTTGGAAGGTTTCCATGCCAGAGCATTAGGCAGGGGTTTGTGTTGCTTGTAATTTACAACATTGAGGGAAACGGGCAAAAGGACAATGTGGGGCTGGGGGCGGGGGAGTGTAGTGAAGGGGTTGGGGTGTTGAAGGGGAGATGGCACTGAGGCTCTGGGGCTTGGGAATGCCAAAGGGGCAGTTTTTAAAACCCAAGTGGGTTCTTCTGCCCCCTGAATGTGTTGTAAAGTGAGCGAGTGAGAGAAATAAGGAGAGGTTGGAGAGCTAATGCCATGCTGAAATCGCTTGATCGTTAATTACGGCAAAGTAGAGGAGAGCGAGGCAAACACAGTGAGCACAGGTCACACATTTTTCTATCCAGCAAACTACAAGCTAATTTTGTCTTCATTTATATATATATATATATATATATATACACTGCAAAAACATTGTGCCATAACTTAGGCATTGCAATGTAAGGAACATACTTTCAAAATCAATAAAATATGTTATTTAACCATATTTTGAATATGACTGTACGGTATATATTAGGGGAAATATTGATGTACTTGGGTGTCTTGTGATACTATATCAATTCTCAAAAACAGTGTTGATTTCTCATAGTTTATATGCAGATATTAGTGGCAGACAGTGATTAATTTGGTGTTGCGTTTAAACCCCTGACTTCTGAGATAAATGTCTCTCAAGTGAGCAAGAACAACTGCTGAAGTTCTTGGAAAGGAATGTTGTCCCATTCTTGTCTGATGTAGCATTTTAGCTTCTCAACAGGGTGTTCTTTACTGAATTTTTCATTTCATGATGCATCAAATGTGTTCTGGACAGCATTCAGGCCAGTTCAGTTGATGTAATGGATGCAGCATGTGGTTTAGTACTGTCTTGTAAGGCTTTGCCTGAAAGACTCATTGTCTGGATGGGATAATATGTTGATTTAAAACCTCTATACACTGCTCAGCACTGATAAAGCCCTTCCAGATGTGTAAGCTGGCCATGTCATAGACACTAATGCAACCCCATACCATCAGAGATGTAGGCTTTTGAACTGTGCACTGATAACAAGTTGGATGGTCTCTCTCCTTGAGTCTGCCGGACACTCCCGTTCATGGTTTCCAAAAAGGACTTAAAATTTAGATTAATCTGATCAAAGAACAGTATTTAATTTTGCCTCGGTCCATTTTAAAGAGCTTTGGCCCAGGGAAGTCGTCAGCATTTCTAAATTGTGTTGACATATGACTTTTTCTTTGCATGATACAACTGTAACTTGCATTTGTGGATTGCATAGCAAGCTGTGTTCAGAGACAATGTGTTCCTGAGCCCATGCAGTGATTTCTGATACAGAATCATACCTGTTTTAAAGCAGTGCCACCTGAATGTTGGAAGATCAAGAACATCCAATATTGACTGTTGGCCTTGTCCTTTGTGCACAGGGATATCTCCAGATGATCTGACTTGTTTGATGATATTACGGTATGTATGGTAGCTTTGACATTCAAAAGCTTTGTCATTTTTTGTTGAGGAACATTTTTCTGAAATTGTTCCAAAATTTTTAGACACAGGTTTTCACCAAGTTTTTCAAATTGGTGAACGTCTGCCCATCTTTGCTTCTGAGAGACTGTTTCTCCAAAATGCTCTATACCAGTCACATGACTTAGTGGCAAATTGCTTCTCCAGCTGTATTTTTTATTAGTACCACTTATTTTCCAGCCTTGTGTTGCCACTGTCCCAATGTTCGTGAGATGTGTTGTTGACATCAAATTCTAAATGAGTAAATTTTTTTTCATGAATTTTGAAAAGATTCTCTGCAACCCTGATCAGGATTAAGCTGAAGATAATAGATGAATAGATGGATGGATGGATGGATGGATGGTAAAATGCATCATTTTCAATATATGATATGTGTTCTGTTTACTGTGAATAAAATTTGGGTCTATGAAATGTGCAAATCATTGCATTCTGTATTTATATTTGTTTATTTACATTTTACACAGTAAATCTGCCAGCGTTAAATCAACACTGAGTTAAATTAACACTGAGAGTGTTAAATTAACACTGAGGGTGTCAAAATGTAACTCTAATAGTGTTGATTTAACACGGGCAAATTTACTGTGTACACAGCATCCCAACTTTTTTGGAAATGGGGTTGTAAATTTTCACACTACAACTAAAATATTTATGGTAAATGAATGATGGCCTTAATGTTGTCCTTACTATTAATTGTTACTAATAATAACCGACGATGCCTAATATATACTGTATATGTACACAAATGTAATGTTATATTTTGGGTCATTTTTATTTATCCATTTCAAATTGTCAAAAATAGTTGCCCTTTTTACATAGAATTAAATAAACAAATAACATAAATAAATGTGATTTCACTTCCAGGCATAAGAGTCTTTTCTCTCTAAAACACACTGTAGTGATAGGCACATGTAGTATGATAACAATCCTAAGCTGCCATCAATATTTGATTTTACTGTTATTAGACAAAGCACATGATTTTTAGATATAAAATCCATAAATAATATAGCTTGAACAAGATTTGTGTTATTATATTTTAACCTAATAAACCAATAAGATACCCTTCAATAACACTATTGTAGAGTTAAAATCCTGAAAAGCCGCTCTGATCTCGCTTAATTATTGCCTAATATTCCACTGTTACTCATAAGGCTTTAACTCTCGTAAAGCGTAAATGAGAAAATGAGAATCTCGCTTTGTACTTCGCACTAACACCCCTCTCACAAGTTCACCCATAAGTTCATAAGACAAACAGGACTAAGGTCATTTTCAAATCTGGTTATGTGCTACAAGCCTGCCAAATAACCAAACCTGGAACGCAGAAGATTCTATTTGTTCTGTTTAATATTTGTTTTCTTGATGGCTGCCAACTTCCAAGATAGCTTAATCTCTGTGTACATGAGCAGACGACTGAACTAAAACATGATCTGACTGTATGATGATTGAAAAACCAATCAGTTCTCCATTTGACCCAGACTCCTCTTATCATTAGAACTGTTAAATTACTCTAAAAAACAAATGACAACAACACAAATGGAATACAAAGCAATCACGACTCCGTTAAAACTGCAATGAAGTGAAGTGAAAAAGCACAAAGAATACGAGATCAGAGAGAGAGAGAAAGAGAGAAAGACAAGTAATGCCAGATCAGACAGACTTTGCCAAGGGTTGCATTCGCACTTTCTCAGTTTTACTAATCGGTTTTAAGGCCATTTCATGTTGCACCAGAATTTGTGGAATGTAGGCCATTCAAGAAGCCAAGTCTTAGTATAGGCCTGTGAACATTATCAGAACAACTATGGCAAGAAAAAAATCACTAAAGTAATATGAACCACCCGACACAAAAGATGTGATGTTTTTAAACCTTCAACATTCATTAGATGTTTCTGAGGACCATACTCCCAAGCTAAGAACCAATTAGGAACCTTATATATATATATTTGGAATATTTTTGTATATATATTTGGATGTCACAGATGCCATGTAACACAGTTTGCTGTACATATGAATAACTCAGCACACCAGTCAGTTGGAGCAGAGAGCTAATCAATTGTCATGGGCAAAGTACGTGATTTGACTGATGTCAAAAAGGGCATGATAATAGGGTAGCAGGTGAAGGGTGGTAGCATCTCAGAAACGACGAACTTTGTGGGATGTTCCAGAGCTGCTGTAGTGAAGGTGTGCTGAGAATGGACTTCTTACATTACGTACATTAAGTTGATGCATTACGTGCATTATGTGTGGTGCCCCTACAAGCCACTGATGCCAGAGGGGAACAACACCTCTGATGAGTGGTACAGAGAAATTGACTAACCACAGTGGACCTGATAACATCTATAATGCACACAGGAGCAACAAGGAAAGTGTCAGAGATCACCCCATCACGTTACATCTGTGATGGCTCTGGACAAGTTTACACACACACACACACACACACACATATATACAGTGCCAATCAAATGTTTGGACACATCTTCTGGACATTCAGTAGTTTTTTATTATTAAAAAATTTGAGATTCTGGATTTTAATGAGATATAAACCTTCAACCAGTAAAACAAAGGTTTTAAATATGTCACTTTACACGTGATCAATATAAAATATGTGCTTACCTTTACCTTTTTCCATTTTTTTATTAAATTATGAACACAAATTAACAATTTTACATTAATTTTCATTTTTGGAGATTTAGAACAGGGGTGCACAATACGTCGATCGCGATCTACCAGTTGATCGCAAAGGTAGTGTGGTTAGATCGCATGGCATTTAAAAAAATAGACATCAGCCTTTCATCCGTCCTCGCTATAAAACATCTCACTTGATTGACATACAGGGAGACTGGTCGAGCACTAGGACCCAGCGGGATTCCAAGCCGCTCAATCTGAAAGTCCTGTTTCACTTTAGACCGCCCACAAGCTCATTCGATTGGCTCTGCCATTTCTTGCTAACGTGTGATTGGCCGTCTCCGCTATTGCTTCATAAAACAGCGTCTGGACTTGTAAAAGGCTATCAGCTGGCTATCAGCAACTACTGTCCAGACTATGCATCCCTGACTGATTCCATTCAGTGCAAGTCATCAGAGTAAAGTAGGCGAATGACAAAACATGTACACAGTTGTATTGTGTAATATGGGTTTATGTAGTTATTCAAGGTACACCAGCATACACTGTACACATAAATTGTCAGTATATTTATAAATAAATATGTCTCACATTTTAATATTAGGTAGATCATTTTGACTTAGTCATTAGATAAGTAGCTCGCAGGCTGAAAAAGTGTGTGCACCCTGCTGTAGAACATAGGAGCACAACAACCCAAAGACCAATAAGCAAGCATAAATGGTTTTTTGAGATACTAAATGGTTCTCTATGCTAAAGAATATGTTGTGTACCCTTAGAAATCACTAAATGGAACTAAAAAAGAAGTTCTCTAGCTTCCCAAAAGAACTTTAGTAACACTTTATAATAACTTTCATTAATAAGCCATTAACTAATGATTAATAACTGTGAACAAATCATTAGTTCATGAGAATTTTAACATGAATAAATGTTTATAAATGACAGTTCACGTAGATACTAATGATTGTATTCATTTTTGTAAATGTTAACAAATCATTAGTAAATCATTTGTAAATCATTAGTAAATTATTTGTTAATGAAATTCTCACAAACTAATGATTTGTTCACAGTTATTAATCATTAGTTAATGAGCTAATAATGAAAGTTATTATAAAGTGTTACCAGAACTTTTAAATTAGTGCTTGTTGATTTGAAGTGTATAAAATTCTTTAAAGAACATTTGGAAAAATAAACAACTTCACATAACACTGAGTTCTGTCACTGCTAAAGTACAGAACCATCTACTGGTACTTCACAGAACCCGTTTTGCTGCGTACTGAAAAACAATGCATGAGTAGGAGAGGGCAGGAAGTCTAAGCTCTAAGTGTGGAGTCCTGCAGCGTTCAAAGGGGGGATCCCAATCAAGGTACCAGCCGTGTTCTTGCCAACATGACGCCACATAATCCTGGCATAAGCAAAGGTTACCAGGCAAAAGCTCAAACAAAACTTCACTTTCGTACGGCTTCAAAAACAGCACAGGAGAGCTATCTGTGTTACATGAGCTGATTACGGAGTTAGAAGAAGTTTAGATCATGAAGAACTGAACTTTAGCTGAACATGTCCATGAAAATTAGTAATTGGAGATATTTGATGTCATCACGTACTGCAATATTAAAATTAAGTGCCAAGAGAAACTATTTGGAGCGATTTCAAAAGAAGAACCACTTTTGGTTCCAAAGCCAATAGATGATGAACTATATACTAATGTGATGAGGAACCATTTTAACTCTCTGGAGTCCATGCTCAGTCCAGCAAGCCGCAAAAACACTTATGTAGCTCTGCGAGATTTTATCCTAGAAACAAAACTAAACACACCCCAGAAACCTTAAAGGGTCTACTTTTCAAATATATATATAGGTTGAATCAGCATATATTTTTCGATTCTTGTGAGAGAAGCATGGATAACCAGAGACACATTTTTCACTGCGAGTCAGTGTGCAGCACTTTTTTTCCCCACCCATGTGATCTACGATTCATTTAATAAGATAGTAAACAGGGGTGTAAAAAATAACCAATTTGAATCGGAAGACCGATTTTGACTTAAACGATGTGAGTGCATCGGTACATGGACCAATGAATCGGTCTATTGGTAAAGTGAATTGGCCGATTTCCCGATTCAAGAGCTGTCAATCGGTTTCGTGTGCTTCTGCTGCGCTCTCTCTCTCGCTCTCTCTCCCTCCCTCCATCCCCCGCCCCCTCCCCTCTCTCTCTCACTCTCATGAACTGTCGCAATACTCGTCAGTCACGTTTGAAAGACAAATGTCTGACGCACATATATACTGTACAACGCTCCGCCGAGCTTAAAATCTAAAGTTTAGAAGAAGTTTGGTCTTTAAATGAAGAACGGAGAACATTTGGTGAGACGATATGAGGAAAGTGGTGATGACGCTAGCACCATTAGCCCAAAGACACAGCAGGACAAACACAGAAAAACAGGACTTCTTCCAGCCAAAACTCGACCACAACTCAGGTAGAGCCAAAGTAATAACGGCTTCAATAACCTGGTTCATTGTCAAAGACTAAAGACCATACTGTGTGGTGGAGAATGAGGGTTTTTGGGACTTATTTAAAACATTGGAGCCCCGGTACCACATCCCAACGCCACAGTATTTTACTGTTTCTGACTTCACATGTCAAATACAACTTTACTAGTTCTCTAGTATTTCATTAATCTGTCTGAAAGCAAAAAGACATTTTTAGTAATAACTTATGTTGAATCATAATGTAAATTATCTATTTTAAACAA
>BRDA01025854.1:5031-16678 GCA_036984385.1 Crenuchus spilurus
TCTTTTACTTTCTCTTTGCACACGTTACATTATAGACGTTCAGTCTTGAACAGAAGGTGCCGTCGTGTTGACGCTACGTGCTCGTGGACTTTTCCTTCGGACAACACCGACTAACACTGTTACTACTTCTTCCTGGCAGTTCGCAGTTGTGCTGCCGTGGAAGACAAGTTCTGACTTGCAGATATTACATTGCACACGTTTCTCTTTCATTTTCTTAAAATGATCCCACACTTTTCAGCTCCGTTGCCGGCTAGCCATGATGAGCCTGTCTGTATAACGTCCTGTGACGTCATCCACGGCCTACCCCAGTTACCACTACTGCTTATGTGCATCAAGGACAGAAAGGCAGACTCAGCAGGTTGGAGAGAAAAAGAAAGTAAAAAAAAAACAAACGACGCATCGACTATTAAATTAGTCGTCGACTAATAATAATCGCGACTAGTCATGATAATCGTGACTAGTCGACTAATCATGGCAGCTCTAATACTGATAACGTAGCACCAAACATCTAGAAATGTTCCGAATGAGCGACAGCAGAGTGTGACACAACAGGGGCATATAAACACACTCAGTTAACACATGGAATGGGGAAGGGCTGCGAACGTGAATGAGACACAGGTGTGAGCATCGATAAGACATGATGTAACTGGGGAAAACGACATGGCACAAGCACAACTGAGACACCAACGAAGCAAGGGGGCATGGCCCAAGACACCGCATCAGGTGGATATTCACTGTATATAATATATATATCCATTGTATGTATGTACATGTATGTGTATATATATATACACTCAATGGATTTGTGCAGTGTATGGATGATTAAACTAGTATAGTCACAGTTTTAGCTCTTTTCATGGCTGTCTTCTAATTAAAAAAAAAAAGTTATGCTGCTGCAGGTTCATTTTTCTCTTCTTCCTTTTTGAAAAACAGCAGGCTTGTTTATTACTGTCAGATTGACACCAAAGCTCATTCTTTATTTTACGACACCCACTGGCACAGTCTGCAAACCAAAATGGCTGTGAGGATTGCACAATCTCATAAATTACCACAAGAACTCAAAGCTGTATTTTATATGACTACAACGCCTCCTCCTCCATTTGTGCAATTACCATCACTTACACCTGCTTTGTGTGTGTGTGCAACAGTTTTATACCCTTATGTTTTGGCTACAGCTGCACAACATGCTCATATGCTTGTGAGTGTGTGTGAAGCAAATGATTTTAGTTATTAATTCATTAGTAATTATTTATTACTGCTGCACTGTAATATTTTAAGTTTATGTGATAAATTTTTTGGTGGATGGCATATCTCAGTGATTTCATGACCTTTTAAAGCTGCACTATGTACATATTGGGATTTGGAGGCCTCTTTGGTGAATATATTTAATTGCATGATGTGATTTTTTTTTATGTGGGATTTGTTTTGTGCTGGTTATGTTTCATCTGGATTATTCATGCTCAGAGAACTCAATCAAAACTTGATAAAAGGAAAGTATTCTGAGCATGTTACAACAAAAGGGCACCATTCTTTTGTATGTCTCTAAAGTATTTCAGTTTTGACTAAACATCTTTTAGTGATCAACATTTAGTGCAATTTTACATTTTAGCTGTTTGTGTCACTTTATTTTGCTGTATAATATTTATTGTCCAATGACCACCTAGCATCCCTGTGGGATTTTTAATTTCATGTTAGCACCACACTAACAGAGGTGCATATTTACAGCAGCACTAGTAAAAGGGGCTTATTCACGTTCAAGAGGTTTTTATTGTAATTTCAGCTATATGTAGTGCAGTACATAATGAAACCATACACTGTTCCTCCAAGACCTGGTGCAACTCAGAACACAAGGCATTTGACAACATACAAAAGACATGCAGTGGTACAGGACCTTTACTGTAGTACAAGCCCTCTGACTAGACTAAGACACATTACAGGACAGGACAAATGTAGAGATGATCAGTACATGGTACTGAGTTATTGACTAGTAGGGAGCAGGATTGCAGCCCACATTTTTATGCATTGTGGAAAGTGCAAATGTGCGGACTGTGTAGATGTGGCAATGAGTGGTACAGTGTACAGTGATGTGCAGTGATATTTAGTCCCTGAGAGTCCGACTGTGTCTGACAGTCTGAGGATAACACTGTTGGACAGTCTAGCAGTGAGGGTCTGAATGCTGTGGTATCTTCTACCAGAAGGCAGCAGGGTGAACAGACCATGTGATTAATGTGATGGGTCCTCTACAATGCTGAGAGCTTTCCAGATGCAGCACTTGTTGTAAATGTCTATGAGAGTTGTGAGAGAGACCCCAATCTTATGAAACGTACCAGACATTGAGGCTTGTAACTGTGTAATATTCTATGAATATTATTAAATGATGTAACTTGACCTTATCAGCCTCCTCTAATGTCATGTTCTGATCATTTATTTAATTTTTGATTATAAATGTGTTCATATGCATTGTAATATGACACATTATGGTAGTATCGTTTTATTTATTGCTCTGTGATTAACTCTGGTGGTCAAGTCTGGCAGTAGGACTCGAGATTCAGAGTCAACTTAAGAAGTTGTGCATCACTAGCTAAAAAAAGAGGCGGTTCTGATAAAGTACACAGGCAGTATACATTTAATTTGAATCTGTTTATGCTTTTTTTCTTTTCAGGTGGGAAATCTAGGCCTCCTCTTTATGTTACTGTTCTTCATCTATGCTGCGCTGGGAGTGGAACTGTTTGGGGAATTAGGTAAAGTCATTACATACACATGATTTTTACTATAAAAACATGCCGAGTAAACAACGGTTACTTCAGATTACTATCCTAAATTGGTATCCTAAATAATCCTTTATTATCCTAAATTGGTAAAAAGCTTTCCAACACACTAATAACCTCTGTATCACTGCATTTTTTCAGTATGCAATGAGGATTACCCATGTGAGGGGATGAGCCGACATGCTACCTTTGAAAATTTCGGCATGGCCTTCCTGACACTCTTCCAGGTCTCCACCGGTGACAATTGGAATGGAATTATGAAGGTACAGTCACTTGATGTTACAGCACTCAGAACATGTGACATCTCTCTTGGCCTTCATAGGATAGAAAAACAACAAATACTTTTTTTGTGACTCAATCAAGAAAAAGCTCTAGTAGTAAAATCTTAGAAAAGAAAAAAGTAATGAATGTAAGGAATAGATGCTGAATCTGTCAGGGAGCCCAAGCTATTTAAGAAGATAATAATGTCCTCAGAGGTAACAGTCCAGTGCCCCCAGCACAGGGAATATGGAGTCTGCCAAAGTGAAGCTAATTTTTTTTTGAGCTGTAGGACCAGCCAAACAGATTTGCCTTTCAGCACAATTTAAATTACAGAGTCATCATTAAAGAGCAAAGTTTGCAGTATGTTGATGCTTTCAGTGCCATTATATTTTAGATGTGCTTCACTCAGATTCAGGTTTGCCAGGCATCTGCAGATTTGCAATCAACTAACCCTACACAGCAAAAATGACATCCAGTGAAACCATCTTAAATTTAGCTAAATAGCTAATATTGCTCATTTTGAGCATATTGTAATCTTATTATTAGATATTTTAACTCATAACTATACAGTGGTAACCCTACTTATGAGTTTAATCCGTGCAGGAGCCGAGCTTGTTAGCTGGTTTGCTCGTTAGCTGGATGCATTTTCCCCATAAGAATACATGTAAAACTGATTAATCCGTGTCAGCCGGCCAATATACAGTAATATGATAAATAATGTGTTTATATGGTTTTTTTTTTAAATAACCGAGACGACGACGGCGCTCGTGTAGGCTGGCCGCTAAGGAGGACAGGAGGACAGGCGTACGTGTATGACATGGTTACACTATCATATGAAAAGTAAAAGTAAAATGTATCTAACTTTCTTGTTCACTACCTTTTGCTTTCTTTGCGTCACTTTCACTAGCACTTTCACTTTCACTGGTCAAAGGTAATGACTGACCTCTTCTTCTACGCTAGCATCTAGGGGATGCTATGACCGCAGTGCCCCTAGCGGTTGGCATACTTTAACAAATTTACGCTACTCATTACTTGGAATTTTATTCGTTACCTGGAACAAAAATATTCCGAGATCTCGACTCGTTACCTGGAATATTCGTTAGTAGGGATGCTTGTAAGTAGGGTTATTACTGTACTAGAATTATCTTAATGTATTGACAGATAATTTAGCATTTTTTAAATGAATCATTTAAACAAGCAAAATTATCTGCCAGAATAGTTAAATAATATTACTCATCAAAATTACTTTTGTACAGATATCAAATTATACATCAAACAATCTTATAACAAATTACAATTATAAACAAACACAACCTAGCTCAATCAACTCAAATTAATTGTTTTTATTGTGTGCAAAATATGTTTTAGTTACCCTCTTAAAAGTCCACTGTGTTTTTAAGGATTTTTACACTATATCTTAGTAGTTTTATACATAAAATAAATACTTTTTCAGGCTTCACAGCATTGAAAGGACTATATGTAGGTTCATATTGCAACTCAAAATCTGAGTTGTGCTCTGTTCTCTTTGTACAGGACATCAGTAAATAATTACAAATAAAAATCAACACTTTCTAACTGCAGATATGGCATTTTTTGCATATTCTTTTAAGCACAGCCTTTCATCATGATTAGAAAGAAGTGTGTCTCAGCTTTCACCTTACTCCTCTTTTCTGTGTGTAAATAAGAAACTAAAGGATCTATGTATGTAAGGAATAGATGCCAAACCCGCCAGCAGGTTCCGGTTACTTAAGAGCTTAAGGAGATGACAGAAGTGTGAGGTTCAGAGGTGCTTTGCCTATTAAATAAAGGCCTACGACGTGTAAATACTGACAAATCTGTTTTCTCTTGAAAGATAGGTTAGTGCAAACCATGCCTCAGTGGAAACAACTATCAGAATATTTCAGAAGATGTGTTATAGGGATGTATGTAGTTGGAAAAAACTACAAAAGGAATACCTGGTACCTGGGAATACATTAATTCATGATTAAACAACTTGTCAACATGTCAGAAAATTCAGGGTTTTGCTAATCTCTCTAGAAGTGATAGTCTTGTTAAGACTGCTGGAGTACAATGTGCAATCCTGATATAGGTGAGTACAACCCCAAGGGAAACAGTAAAAAACCTACAGAAGACTACAAATTGCAAAAACCTGTTCATGTGTTCACCATTATTAAAATATTAATGAAAGGACACCATGAAAGAAGTCACTGATGTCCAGAAAAGACCAGCTTGGTGCTCTTCAATATAGAGAAAATGTGAAAATGTACCAACACATGAAAAAAAAAAACCTTTTTGCACAAGTACACAGCACTGTTTGTAGGTATAAGATCAGTTCACATCAATACCAAAACCTCATTCCAAATGTCAAACATGGTGGCGGCATCATGGTTTTTGGTTGTTTTGCTGCCTCAGGGCTTTGGTACATTCAGACACTCATGGAACAATGTTGTATCAAAACAGGAGAACATAAAGCCAGCAGTTCATGAACTATTGTGTAGTTTGTGATGCAACAAGACCCAAGACACATGAGTAAATCATTTAGAATGAGTGAGAAAGATTTGTGTTTTGGAAAAGCCAAGCCAGTCTTGACATTAACCCTTCTGAGAAGCTGTGGTATGACCTGAAGAGGGCGCTGCTCATGAGACCACATACAGGGCTTAGACAATGAAAGTGAAACAGCTGGTTTTAGACCACAATAATTTATTAGTAGGTGTTGGGCCTCCTTTTGCGGCCAATACAGCATCAATTCGTCTTGGGAATGACATATACAAGTCCTGAACAGTGGTCAGAGGGATTTTAAGCCATTCTTCTTGCAGGATAGTGGTCAGGTCACTACGTGATGCTGGTGGAGGAAACCGTTTCCTGACTCGCTCCTCCAAAACACCCCAAAGTGGCTCAATAATATTTAGACACAAAGACTTGCTGTCTTGGTCACAGATGCACCAGCAAGACGTGCACCAACAATTTGTCCTCTTTTGAACTCTGGTATGTCTCTTAAAAGCTTACGTCCCTGCCCGGTCGCTGCACTCCTCCACTGAATGTCGCATTGCTTTGCCTAACATTCACACAAAGCAATCCAGACTGTTCTCCTCAGTAGTTCCCAGATGGTGGAACAAGCTGCCTACCACCACTAGAGCAGAGATGTCCCTCACTGGGTTCAAGAAACTCCTAAAAACCGAGCTCTTCAAAGAGCACCTTCTCTAGTGATCCCAAATACTCCCCATGAGTACTGATATGCACTCAGCATTCGATATCCAAATGTTAATTCTAGTATACTAGTACTAGTAAATACTAGTACAACTCTAGTATTATTTTTTTGCATCTGTACTTTCCCACTATTGTAAGTCGCTTTGGATAAAAGCGTCTGCTAAATGCAATGTAATGTAATGTAATGTCACCATAATGTTGTGTGCATTGTAATATACTATATAACTGTGCTCTTACCTGCTAACTGAACCTTCACACTCTGCTCTTACTGGTGCAATGTGACATTAATGAAGATTGGCCACCAGACTGGTCCAGTTTAGCCATGAAACCTCCCACACTAACATGACAGCTGTTTCACTTTCATTGTCTAACCCCTGAATATATTGAGGAACTGAGACACATTTGCAGGGAGAAATGGTCCAAATCTTCAGTCTACAAAGCTACAGAAACCCTTGTGCTTAACGTGACTGCTGCTGAAGGGAGAACTACTGATTATTCATTTTTTCTCACCTGTGCTGTAATATATTTTCTCACCTGTGCTCAAACATATTGTTCATAGTTGTACATTACAACTGTGTCATAGTAGCTTAGTTAGATTGTGTTTATCAATAAATGTGATAATGATCAGAGGGCATATTATCGGTAAGAGCCTATATGTCCTCTGATCATATGTCCTCAGATACAAGCGTTTACAAACTAGAAGATGAAAAGAATAATATGTAGATATGAATAATATGTAATATGTAGATCAACCAATCAAAAATGTTAATCCTTCAACGCATTAATGAAAATGATTCCGTCGTTGAATAAACCACAACGTATAGACCATCCTGTTCATAAATAGTAAAAATTCATTTCAACCTCTCTCTCTCTGCACATCTCTCTCTCTCTCTCTCTCTCTCTCTCTCTCTCTCTCTCTCTCTCTCTTTGCCACTCTTCCTCTGTCTCTCTTTCTCTCCCACTATATGTGCTTCCAATCATTTGGAGTAAGAGAGAAGGAGAGAACAGTTGGCTTCAGTCTCTCTGGCCGTTTCTGTCCTCTTTTCTCTGCTTTAATTTGACGGCAGTGTGAGGGTGGAGGTGCCAGCTCAGCATCTCCTCAGCAGGGTAAAGAACACTTCGGTTAAATGAGGGAGGTAACAGCCACAGAGGCTTCCAGCAGTGAGCCAGGGTGATGGAGGGTGACAGAATCCTCCATTAAGCACACACATACTGTGCTTTATGGGCGACACAAGCCCTGCTGCCGCCTCCTCGTGGCTAAAGTACCATCACCAGACCCTCAAATCACGACCTGCTAAGCCCCAATTGACCTATCCATGCTCCACCCACAAGTATACAACAGTTGAAGCCACCACACTTTGCTTGTGAAGCAGCAGACCCTTTCCAAACCATACCATGGTACTGTCATCATACTAGCGTCCAAAAACATAGCTCTGTAAGACCAAAGGGAAAATGTACCAATTGTAAAAATGATTTTTGGAAACTAGTGTTATGATTTTTTTTGTCCAAAAATTTCAAAATCCATTTTAATGAAATGTGGCATTCATCAAGGTCCAAGCACGTATGTGTTGTAACCAATGTTCAGTGTGTAACTATAGCTGTTATAGCACTGATGCTATTCCTTCCCTTCCCCTTTGGCGTTTTTGGTGAGGTGAACTTAGAGGGTCATGCTGGTAATGTTCTGGAGTGGTGGGGATCGACATAAGCTTTCGGCGAACTGACAACCTAGCCCCGCCCACCTCCCAGGATTGAAAACAATGTATACACATAAAACATATAACAGATGAGTTTGATGATGTCACATTTTGTATACTTTGATATTTTGACTTTGAAAAGGTAAACAAACACCGTATACGCATGCTGCTACATTTTCTTCCAATTAAATTAACTTAACTGTCGCTACATACAGTATTTCTCTTTGGGGGACCAAACCTCTGGACCCTCTGACAGGAGGCATGTCACCATGTGCCTGCCTGGATGATAGCTATGGAAAAAGAAAAATTTGTGGGTGGGGCATCAACAAGATGATTATTAAGAGAGCACAGACCCACCTGCCACTCAGGCCCCAAGAGAGAGAGTGAAGGAGGAAGGGTTGCATATTTATGCTCCATCAGAATGATTTAGAACTGGACTCCCGTCCAGTTATGGGAAGTGGTGGAGTGCATACTAATGAGAGTAAAGGTGCGTATTCTCTCATTTTAATGAGCAGAGCCCGAGCACAGTCAGCTACAAAGCCCCATGCTGCTTTGGCTTTGTTTGTGGAAGCTGCTAGGGGCCTTTAAACATGCATCTCTTGTCATTTTTTGTATGAATAATTTTGTTTGTATAACTAACAGTCAGCCAGGTAACATGCTGTATCTTTACAACGTTCCAGCATATATCAAGTTGCAAAAGTTTGGGCACTCGTGGTTAAATGACGTAAGTTAACATATCCACAGTGAATACACAAATATGACTTTTTCCTACAAATACAGTATTAATACACAATTTCTATTTATTCTGAAAAACAGTATTTAACAGTATATACTGTATATATTACATACTGTACACTTGTATGACTATCTTCCACACTTCTGTGATACTGTGTTGTGCTGAGAACGGTCTACCATGCAAATAATATCTGGACAAAAATGGTCCTGTGGTCAGAAACTGACCAGTGATGAATGAGGTAGAGGATGATGATAAATTGTGCAGAAACAGATGGACTACAGTCTGTAATTGCACACCTATATGGTGAACATATAAAGGATGGGTTTCTGATAAAGTGGACGGGGTGTGTGTGAGCAGTTTCCAAATAGACTTTTAACCTTAAGTGGTCTCTTGTAGGACACCCTGCGAGAGTGCCCACCCGGCGAGTATAACTGCAATCCCAGCCTGCAGTTCATCTCTCCGCTCTACTTTGTAAGCTTTGTGCTGACGGCGCAGTTCGTCCTGATCAACGTGGTGGTGGCTGTGCTGATGAAACATCTGGACGATTCGAACAAGGAGGCACAGGAGGAGGCAGAGATGGATGCTGAGATTGAGCTGGAGCTGGCACAGGGAACTCTCTGCTGCATGGGTGGCATGGGAGGAGGTGGAGGAGCAGGAGGAAGAATAGGAGGAGAAAAAGGAGAGATGCAAGGTGGAGGTGTGGTTTCCGGAGCTCCTCCCCGCTCGCCAAACCTACAGCCAGGACAGGAGGTCAACAGTTCCAGAAAATTATACTCCCCTGCACAGGTAGGATAAATAAACAAGTAGACATAACAGAAACTTGATTAGGTGGATCAGTGAATTAATTAAAAGTGAAAGGTAAAATGGATAAATAAAGGAATGAAAAATTTAGGGCTGTTGAATTGTAGATAAATGAAGAAAGTATTGAATTGAATGAATATACTGAGGCTGATGTGTAGTGTAGGACAAGCAAGAATGAATGTCTAGATGGATGGATATATGAATGGATGCCTAGATTAATGTAGGGAAGGATGGATATATAGATGGATGAATGAATGGATCGATGGATGGATAGATGATGTATGGATTGATGGATGAATGAATGGATGAATATATAGATGGATGTGTAGATGGGTAGAGTGATGGATGGATATATGGATGGATGGATGGAAGGATACATGAATGGATGTGTAAATGAATGGATATATGAATGGTTGAATGGATAGATATAGGATGGATTGGATATATGCATGGAAGAATGGATGGGTTGGTGGCTTTATGCTGACATTGGTGGTAGGAGAAGCAATAATGAATGGATGTCTGAATGGATGGATGAATAGATATTTGGATGGATGGATGGATGGATGTGCAGATGGATGAATGAATGGATGGATATATGGATGGTTGGATGCAAGGATATATGAATGGATATGCAGATGGAAGGACATATGAATGGATGTGTAAGATGGATGGATATATGAATGAATGTGTAAGATGGATGGATATATGAATGGATGTGTAAGATGGATGGATGGATGGATGGATGGGTGGGTGGATAGATGATGTATGGATTGATGGATGGATGAATAGATGAATATATAGATGGATGTGTAGATGGGTAGAGTGATGGATGGATGGATGGAAGGATACATGAATGGATGTGTAAACGAATGGATATATGAATGGTTGAATGGATAGATATAGGAATGGATGTGTAGATGGATTGGATATATGCATGGAAGGATGGATGGGTTGGTGGCTTTATGCTGACATTGGTGGTAGGAGAAGCAATAATGAATGGATGTCTGAATGGATGGATGAATAGATATTTGGATGGATGGATGGATGGATGAATGGATGTGCAGATGGATGAATGAATGGATGGATATATGGATGGTTGGATGCAAGGATATATGAGCGGATGGAAGGACATATGAATGGATGTGTAAGATGGATGGATGGATGGATGGATTGGTGGGTGGCTATATGCTGACATTGGTGGTAGGAGAAGCAATAATGAATGGATGTCTAGATGGATAGAAGAATCTATGGATAGATGATTGAGTGGATATATGGATGGACACATGAATGTTTGTATGTATGGATATATATATATACTGTATGTGTGGCTGGATGTCTATATGGTTGTTTATATGGATGATGGGTGGATATATGTAAATATGTTTGAATGAATGATCTTGCAGTAATAACGACTAGCTTGAATTAGAAGGTTTGGTGACCGTTGTTTCTGCAGCTGAAGAGTGATTTGGGTTTGTTAAAAGGACAAAAGGAGGCTAATTTGTGTGAGACTGATTGAGACATTTTCATTACGATGTCTTGGGTCTCGTGTTGGCGTGACTTCTGTCACCATGGCAACACGTCTATGTCAGCTGGTGTTGGCACAGCGACACGCAAACACACTGAGCCGCCATTAATCAGCTTTTTAATTAAGTTCAGGATCACACATTGACCGGCCAAATTGAAGCCATCACTACACACCCGGGCGGGAAACCAAAGCCTTTATGCCCACATAGATAGATTAACGACGCTGAAAAAAAGAGATGATCACAAATATTGTACACACACACACACACTCACACACACTGACACACACGATGAGTCATTGTCAGGCAGGCTCTGAGTAGCTGAAGCTATAATTGTTTTTACTTGTCCATTTTTAGCTGGTGCAGGCAGGTTATGTAAGTGTGAACAGAGGAAAGGTGGGGGCTGGAACACTGATCTGATGCTGAGGAATTCTGCAGAGTGCAGAGCGGATGGGCCTGCAGTGAAGCTGGCTCTGCATTTACTTAGCACCTGTGTGTCTCTGTGTGTGCAGGTGTGTGTGTGTGTGTGTGTGTGTGTGTGTGTGTGTGTGTGTAGAATGTAGTAACAAATAGGGATGCACCGATACCACATTTTTTCAAACCGAGTACGAGTACAAGTACTTACATTTAAGTACTTGCCGATACCAAGTACCAATA
>BRDA01025864.1:0-10169 GCA_036984385.1 Crenuchus spilurus
TCTCTCTCTGTCTCTCTCTCTCTCTCTCTCTCTCTCTCTCTCTCTCTCTCTGTAGTGATGATGTCAGAGTTCTCTCTCTCTCTCTCTCTGTAGTGATGATGTCAGAGATGTTGGTGATCTACTGTAGGTTTATACTGCCATCTAGTGGAATGTAGTTATTACAGCCAAACTCATTTAATCAACTTTCAAACGATTTGGTCAGTGGGGGTCACAATTTAGCTAAATCAGATACAGTGGTGCATGAAAGTTTGAAAGAATATTCTATTTTTCTGTCCTAAAAGTAGATAAAGAGAACCCAGTTAAACAAATTAGACACAAATATTAGACTTGCTCATTTATTTATTAAGGAAAATGATCCAATATGAGATATTTGTGAGAGACAAAAGTATGTGAACCTTTGCTTTCAGTATCTGCTGTGACCCCCCTTTACAGCAATAACTGTAACTAAACGTTTCTGGTAACTGTTCTTTAAACATTCTTTAGTAGAACAACTTGTGTGTTTAGGGTCGTTGTCTTGCTGCATGACCCACCTTCTCTTGAGATTCAGTTGATGGACAGATGTCCTGACATTTTCTTTAGAATTCTCTGATATAATTCACAATTCATTGTTCATCAATGATGACAAGTCGTCCTGGCCCAGATGCAGCAAAACAAACCCAAACCTGATACCATCACCATGTTTCACAGATGAGATAAGGTTCTTAGGCTGGAATGCAGTGTTTTCCTTTCTCCAAACATAACAACAAACAAAACATTTAAACCAAAAAAGTTTTATTTTGGTCTCATCCGTCCACAAAACATTCTTCCAATAGTCTTCTGCCTTGTCCACGTGATCTTTAGGAAACTGCAAATGTGCAGTAATGTTCTTTTTGGAGAACAGTGACTTTCTCCTTACAACCCTGCCATGCACACCATTGTTGTTAAGTGTTCTCCTGATGGTGGACTCATGAACATTAACATTAGTCAATGTGAAAGAGGCCTTCAGTTGCTTAGAAGTTACCCTGGGGACCTTTGTGACCTCTCAGACTATTACACGCCTTGCTCTTGGAGTGATCTTTGTTGGCCGACCACTCCTGGGGAGGGTAACAATGGTGTCTCTGTAAAATAAATATAATATAAATATGGGACATACTAGTTCAGTGTCTGTTTCTGATATGGGCAATATGGGAAGGGCGGCACTATGTCAAGGCGGCATTTGCCAAGAGGGTCTGTGAAGTGCCCTTGGAACCATTGCATTGCTTAGAGCCAGCTAATGTTCATCTTGCGGAGGGGGGGTGGTTGGCACAGCTTTTGCGATGCGTGTGTTGTTCACCTGCGGGGGGTGGGGAGTTGTTCACCCAGGGCACTAAACAGGCTAGGACCGCCACTGTACTAGTTGATATCCCAAGAAAGCCCCATTTTGCTTGTGGTTGCTTGTTTAAAAACATATATATCTTGTGATTTTTTAAATAACTGTCCTTAATCATAGTGACGATTGTGATGATATGAACAATACAATATAAACTCTGTCATTGCCAGAGAGTGAAAGCTTCTCTTCTCTTTCCAGTGGGACTCAGGAGATGTTATTTCACACTGCTGTAGATCACTGAGGTATCCTTAAGTGTATCAACAGCAGACCTGCAATAACACAGCAGTGTGAGCGACGACATTTAATTATGAAGATATATAGTTACATATAAAATATACACAAATGAGCCAAAACATTATGACCAATATTTTCATATGTCCTTGTTTTGTCTCCAAAACATCTCTGACACACTGAGGCATAAACTTTACAAGACCTCTGAAGGTACCCTTTGGTATCTGGCAACAAGACACTTTGCGAGGTAGAGGGAAATTGAATTTGCTATTCCAACAAATCTCACAGATGATAGACTGAGAGCTGAGGAATTTGGAGGCTGCTGTTGGTAGATACTGGCCACAAGTGACCCTCACAAGCCTTGCCATTTCAGAAATGGATTGACCCAGCTGTCTGATCATTACAATGACAGTTTTAAAAACATTTACCTGTTTGCTGTTACAGACTCTTGTGTTTTCATCTTGAACTTTGCGAAGTATTGTTCTTGCCCTTGTAGTTAACTGCCAAGCCGTATTCTCTTTCTAGCCTTTCCTGTGTTTGATCATTGTATAAATTTCTCAATTACCCTTCTGTGTGTTCTGTTATTATCATTTGCTTGTGCTACATCTTTCCTTACAATTATAAAATAAACAATCTTCTTTATTAGTCTGGGATTGGTCATAAAGTTTTGGCCCATCTTAAATACTTTCATAAATCCATTTGTTAAAGATGGTTCCTCTCACCTGTCAGCACCAGAATGAGTAAACCTGACAGTAGCATACTGAACATCATCTTCAGTCTTCTCTTGTCCCACTTTAACCAGGCTGTGTTGAACAGTGGCGTACTGAGGCTCCTCATCAGTCCCACAGTCAGAAGCTTTAACCGTAGAGCTCTCGGCAGTCTTAATGACTCTATGTGTTTCAGTACTAGAATAATGATGCTCATCCTGATTGGACTTATCTGGATCACGTGTTGTTCCACTGGCTGCTGCTCCTACTGCTATGTTGCTGTAGAGATTTTCCTGTTGTGAGAAAAATAAGTGGCAATTATATTTCATGAAACACTGATAAAATCTGTGAGTCTGTGAGTTATTAGTTGCCTTGCCTGTCCTGGATTTTCATCTGAATCACATTTCCTCTTTCTCCTGAAAAATATAAGCACTGTCATGAAAGAGGTGCATAAGGCAGGGTATGCTGGGTACTTTATTAAAATGAAAAACAATGAGTAAACAGGGGCCACTCAGAGAACAGATAGTTGCGACCAGTCAAGAGAACATAGACCATACTTATACAGCACAAACAATGTGGAAAACGTGTGAAAGGATGGGTTGCTAACTTTACAGAGGTTAGTATCAGGCAGAGTGGAAGATGGCACTGGGGATGAGTCAAAAGACTGGAGTGGGACTGGGAGTGAAATTTTGAATTGGGATCAGGACAGGCACAGGGAAAAACCAAAAGTGGGAAGAGAACAACAATAGTTAAAAATGCAAATGCAGGCACTGGAGATGAAGCAGGGGATTAAAAAGCCAGACTTGGGGCTGGACAAGTGGTACTGCAGCCACATTCTGGGTAGGTGGTGAAACGTTGACCACATTCTTTAATAGTGTCATGTCCTTGACAACTGGTTGAGGTATGGTAATCCAGTGCAGCTGCCAAAGCCTAAAGTCACATTCTGAGGAAAGAAACTGCAGCGAGGTCTTGAAGGGCCCATGGTAAAGTCTGTAGTGATGTCCTGGAGAACAGAATTGGAGATTCCAAAGGTCAGGAGGTAGCTGAATGCACGTGAGACCTCTTGAACAGAAATCCATGGGGGTCTGGGACAAGTGCCTTTCTCACAAAATCTGCCACTGTCCTCTCTGCTGTTCATGTCAGGTCTTATACCCAAAGGAAGGCCAAGACTCTTCTTCTAGATCTGCTATGGAGGTGAGTCCTACAGTCATGGTAATGTCCTCCAATCTTTTGTAGCCGAGGTCTTGTCTGAGCTGTAAGTACACTTGCACAATCCATTTTAAGGTCTTGATTGTGTTGTGTGAGGCAGGCGAGTGGGAAGTGCACCAAATGTGTTATTTACATGAAAAACAATATTTAAACACAAACTCTTCATATGGGGGATGTCGTGACTGGGTAACCACCATTGTCAGTGGTTAGCCATTGACTGGGTAACCAGGGATTGTCAGATCAATCTCCAGGAAGGTCATGACTGAAGTGTCCTTGAGCAAGGCACCTAACCCCCAACTGCTCCCCCTGTGCCGTTGATAAGAGCTTCCTACTGCCTCAGGCACATGACCCCCTACTGTGGGTGTGTGTGTTTCATGGGCAAATTCCTCTGTCTGCAAGCAAACTGGCCAATGATTGTGCACTTTCACTTTCACTTCAGTGGACAATAGTGATGAGATCAGACAAAGGCACTATTGATGTGCATTTATGAGGAAAATAAAAGCTGTGCAATCAGAAAAAGTGCAAGTTGCCAGGTACAAAAACATGTAGACAAGTGCATATATGGGGCAGCCATGGCCTAGTGGTAAGGATCTGGTTTTGTGACCAGAAGGTTGCTGGTTTGATCCCCAGACAGGACATGACTGAAGTGCATGTGTTTCACTGCACGAATGGGTTAAATGCAGAGGTCAAATTCCATTGTGTGAAAAATCTCATTGTCAAAATTGGTTAATCTTAATAAAAACCCACAATGCACATAGACAAGAGGTAGTCACATTGCTAAGGGTATTGAATATCATTTACATTGTTTATTGTCTGAGTTATTATATGAGTGACAGCACCATGCCCCTCCTCCAGCAGAAATGATGAGACAAATCCAATCACAAGCACTCACAGGAGATTGCTTTAAAATGTCAGATGTGAATGGGAACACCTGGGGAAGGACTATGTATAAGGACTAACAATATGTAGAAAGAGCACAAGGCATAAGCGACAGGCGACACCTGAATCATGACAGATTAATAAATAATGAGGCAAAACATCTAAGTGTAAAATCTGTAATGCCGCTAAAGTAATAGTAATAATAATAATAATAATAATAATAATAATAATAATAATAACCTGCAAGTGGAGATGCATATGCTTACCTTATAGTCACTATGACAATGATTACAAATAAACATCCAAATCCAATTAAGATCCCAACAGTTGCATATAGAAGTACACTCTTATGCTCTGTGTGTGGATGAATGTTAAAGTGAGAATTTTATACATACATTTTGTGTTTAAAAGGTTAAGAAACATTTTCCTCCATTAATACCTGTTACAGTGACATTCACTGTAGCTGATGTGTGAGAGCCGTATTTATTCTGAGCCACACAGTAGAAGGATCCACTCTGTAGAGCTTTATAACTGTGTCCAGATCCTACAGCTGAACCTCCACCTTCTTTAAACCAGGTGTAGTTCTGCACAGGTGGATTAGCATCACTGCTGCAGGTCAGAGTCACTGAGCTGTCCTCTGCTGGTTCACTGATGGACACCCACACATTCTTTGGAGGATCTAGAAAATGCAATGGTATTACAGAAGAGAGCCATTAGTTATTCAAGAAAAGAAACACAATCCAAGGAAAATATGTCAATGTATATTTTACAGACTACTTTTGTCTTTAGTACATCCAAATACAGATACAGGTCCCTTGTGGGAAATTTAAGGTCCCAGCCTTATTAATGGAAGGGCAGACTTTGTGTATAAATACACAGCACCAACCTTGAGAGTATTGAAGAAAACAGCATACACGAGGGGGGAAGGGTAAGAGAAAAAACATGTATAACATGAAAAAACTCTTCTTGCACAAGCAGACATAAGAGTCAGTGGTGTATAGCCTTGGATGGCATTTGAAATCAGGGGAAAAGGGGAGGCTGAAAGTTTGTGAACTGCTTGGTGGAAAATCACCACACAGCAGACAAAAGATAAGTTCAACCTGGAGAGAGACGGGGGAGATCATTTCTATAGCAACCACCCTACAGGAGGAATTCATGGTACCTCAGTTAGGTCAGCTGCAATAAGATGGGAGCTGTAAGAAAACCAGATGTAATTTAATGTGAGCAAACCACGCAAATTTATTTAGGTCACACTTTAGTCCATAGGATCTCCAAAATGTCCAGCTCATCTTTGCAGAACCACAATCCTCACCGAGATAGTATCCAAACTTGTGTTAATCACAGTCAATTGTCAGTTCTGTCCCCGCTCAAATCAATCAAATGCCATGCCAAAAAGACTTTCAATCCCTATTAATTACCAGCAAATAATTGTAGAAATAATATTATGTATTATATATGCCATACAGATTTCCTGACTCTTCATGGCCAAACTGCAAGTTCTTGTTCCAGTCAGTGCTCCCAGGCCATTCCAACCTACGTCACAACTGAGTCATAAAATAATAATATCCTCAGCTGCTGTCCAAAGGTCTTGGGAAAAGGGCCCCGGGAAAAGGTTCTACAGGTTCTGATGGCATGGCATCAGTTATAGCAAGGAGCAACACCCAACAAACCGCAAAGTATTCCAAAGAGTGCATGGAAGGCCCACTGTGTGCCAGATGAAAAGGGCTGAGGGCTTTGCAGGTCAATCCCTGTATTGGGTCCTGAGACTCTTGGGGATATGGGTACTGAAAAGAAGAGGACACATTTGGAAAAACTTGGGTTTCCTGTTGGCTCTGGTTGAAAATGAGTGATGCATGCAGTAATGCACTACCAGGACTTAAGTCAGGGATTGGTCACCACTGGCTGGGTCATCTGGGTGAGGGTGACTGATGTTAAGACCTGAAACACCATGACCCTGGGTTTATCACCGCCAGTGAGTCCATGTTAGTCCTCAAGGTGCATCAAAGACAACTTTTGCCATTATTAAAAATGGAACAGGAAAATTATTGTTGCTTTTGAACTTGACAAGGACTTTGAGAGTCCATTGAACAGAAACTAAAGTATCATTGACCAAGTCAACTGACTCAAAACCAGATAATAAAATGTTTTTGATATCTTATTGTGGAAATATTTTAATCCTCTGGAGTCAGCTCTGCTGCCAGTGGCATATTAGCAAACTTTCATATAAACACTTATGTAACAGCTAGATTTCATCCTAGAAACAAAACTAAATTTACCCCGGAAACCTTAAAGGGTCTACTTTCCCTTATATATAGCTTTATAATTTAGAATCTTGTGAGAGGAGCTTAAATAAGCAGATATATGTCTGTGACAGCAGGTCAGATAGCTGCACATATTTTCCCACCAAAACATGCAAGCTGTCATTCATATGGTAATGACATTTCATTGGTGGGTTCCAGCAACCAGCAGTATAGGAAATGCTGACATAGAAGCTGAGGTGATCCTGAACTATAGACCTGTACTGATTGTCTGATTGTATCTCATAAATATTAAATACAGGCTTTGTGGCTGGGTGAAAACAAAGTGTCGCCTCACATTTTTTAGTCTTTTTAAATAAAACCAAATTCAACTTCTAATGACTGTAATAACTATTGTGAAGCAGACACCTCTGTTCATTCAGTTCAGGACTCATAAGTTTTTGGCTAGAAATGTTTAGAGTGGGTTTTTTCAGAATATATGTCTGAAAATAGGTTTTTGGAAAGTTTTAAGCAGATTTAATTAACATATAGATTTATGTCACTCTTACTGTTTTTGACACTGTTGCTGAATTTGTAAAAATGTCAAGCCATGTCAGCCTATATCAGAGTGTCTGAAATACCCTCAGACTAAAGCTCTAGGGTTAAGAATGACCAGCATTAACATGGGTGGAAATAATTTAGAGAAATCATAAACCAAGCCATTAATTTGCATAAACGTGGACACATAAAATACACAATTTTCATTATCCATACATTTTCCAAACATTAGAATTGACTTATCAGTACTTAATAATATTTTATTCCATATTACACTCCATAAAAGTTAGGTAAAAACTTACATAAAACAGTTAATGATGTGTACTCTGAGTACCGAGACCCTTTTGTATTGTTTGCCAAGCATCGATATTCTCCACTATCTGCAGAGCTGATGTGTGAGATGCTGTAGATCCGCTGAATTGATTTATGCATATTTCCTTTGTCCATCTTCTTAAACCAGGTGTATTTTTCCACAGGTGGGTTTCCATCACTGCTGCAGGTCAGAGTCACTGAACTGTTCTCCACTATTTCACCAGAGGGACTGATGGACACTGAGATGTTCTTTGGAGGATCTGAAAATTAGGATGCAACACTGATTTCATCATCTCAGAACATTTGATATTTTGAAAATTAAACCACTGTAAAACACAGAATACATGACTATATCTGGTAAAGATGTACTTACACAAAATATTAAGTTTTACGGCATCAGAGTATTTATCTCCATGTTCATTACTGCACTTGCACTTGTATGCTTCATTGTCTGTATAACTAACTTTGTTAATTGTGTAGGTCTCTCCTTTTGTTACTAATGATGCTCCTTTAAACCAGGTGAAGTTCACAGGTGGGTTTCCATCACTGCTGCAGGTCAGAGTCACTGAACTGTTCTCCACTATTTCACCAGAGGGACTGATGGACACTGAGACTCTCTTTGGTCCATCTAGAAGTAAGACATCACATTACAAAGCATGAGAATTTTCCTGAAAAAGCAAACTGTCAATCCTGCTGAACATCCTCAGTGTGCTGTGTGTTTATTATAAATATAATAGTATGAATTTGGCTTTAACACATTTTGAGATATGATGACAAATAAATACACATTTACATTCTGTAATGTTAAAGTTTTATTTTGTTTGTAGGGTTTTTTTCAGCTGAAGCCACAAAATTACAATAAATTGAATAAATGAAATGTATGAAGTTTCTTTTATTTTCTTGGTTTGTAACTGTATAATAAGCAGGATTATATAGTTTGCCCATCAGTATTTACTACATTTACTTTTGCCTATCAGATTAAGGTTAAATTTTTATTTAATTTATATTTTATTAGTTTATGTCTCACTTATTTGGACAGGCCACTATTGCTCTTTTAGATAATCTGTAGATTAACAGTCAAAGTTTAGGGTCACTCAGAAATTGTCATGACAATACATACAGTGCCTCAAAAAACAAAAGCATTGGGTATTGTTGAACACATTAATTTTTTTAATTCAAGTCCTGGGCAAGTGGGCCTTTAAAAATTGTACAGATAGACTTTCTCTTAGTCTGAGAGAAAAATTTGTGGAGAAGTGACGTATCTTCTTTAGACCACATGTTGGTGCATACTCAGAGTCTGGGTTTTGGGCATTAAACTGTAACTCAGTACAAAGCACAGAAACTTTGTTTAAATTTGTGATTGCTCCGCATAAATGTTTGTGAGTAATTGTGACTGTGTGTCTCAGTGGACGAAGGGGAGGTCACTTTGATTTGAGGATCACAACTTCACATCCCAGGTCATATTGGTTGCCATCAACAACTGGGGCCCGACAGAGCAAATTGGCTGTATTCTTTCTGGGCGGGTAAGATGTCACTCTCTCCGCAGGACTACTGTCGGCTGACTCAGGCCAATCCATCAGAACTGGGAATATTGCGTTTTCCTCTGAGTGTCTTGGCTGCCCAGCGGTGATGTATTGGCAGCAGTTTGAAAAGAGGCGGAGCTTGATTTCACATGCATTGGAGGATGCCTGTGATAGTCTGCAGCCTCTGAGAGTCAGGACATTACAAGTAATATGGAGAATAAACTAAAAGGCGTGTTGATTGGTTACCAAAAATGCAATAAAAAGTCCAGAAATGAAACAATAAACAGAAGTTTTAGGAACTGGAGTTTCTCATCTAGGAAATGATGATGGTCCTGCTATCTCCTGAAGAACCTTCCAAGATCATTAATTGTCCTTTAATTACAAGGTGGGTGATTAGTCAAAAGGGTAAAAGTTGTAAATATGTGCTAAATGATTACCTGTCAGGGTGTTTGATACAAACAAATAAATTATCTTTAACAATGTTGATGAAGAAGTAATTTGTTCCTAGAAAGCTTATATTAGTCAATTTAGTACAGCTATTCACTCACAACCAGAAGTTTAATGTATATTTCATGAAGTGCATCATGTGACATATAGTGGATGTGCTAAAATTGGAAATTATGACAAAACCAACCTCAATAAACACAATTAAACCCTAGAATATGGAACATTAATGTATAAACAACCTCAATAAGCACAAACAGTTACAACAATATAAGAGTCCTATACCAATGTAAATAAACACTATTTACATAAAAAATAGAAGATATTAGTCCATAAACAACCTCAATAAACACTATTAATCACTAGAACAGGAGATAATAGTCTATAAACAACCTCAATAAACACTATTAATCACTAGAATAGGAGATATTAGTCCATAAACAACCTCATTAAACACTATTAATGACTAGAATAGGAGATATTAGTCCATAAACGACCTCAATAAACACTATTAATCACTAGAACAGGAGATAATAGTCTATAAACAACCTCAATAAACACTATTAATCACTAGAATAGGAGATATTAGTCCATAAACAACCTCATTAAACACTATTAATCACTAGAATCAGAGATATTAGTCCATAAACAACCTCATTAAACACTATTAATCACTAGAATAGAAGATATTAGTCTATAAACAACCTCAATAAACACTAAT
>BRDA01025877.1:9043-27918 GCA_036984385.1 Crenuchus spilurus
TCTCCGTTAATCGTTCTGTTGGGGATATGTCCTCACCAAGACGTCCACCACTGGTGTCTGGAAAAGAGACAAGAGTAGGAAAGACCGACTACAAAACCAGTGAAAACATAAAACAGTCAAGAGAGTGGTATCTCCATCGTACTCCACTACAGATGTTGGGTGTCTTCAACGAGTCCATCACGTCGAGTAGGTCCTACCGTCTAGTTACGCTCGACACCGTTCTTCCAAACGACACAGACGTCGTGTCACGGGTCTCGTACCTCGTCTATGGTCCTCTGTTCGGTCATGTGGTGGTCTGTGGTCACCACCTGCAGAACCACTCCTGTATAGGGGTTGTCTTGCTAATTGCCTCTCATTTCTACCTGTTGTCTGTTCCATTTGCACAACTGCAGGTAAAATTGTACATTTGAAGTATTTAGCAGACGCTTTTATCCAAAGCGACTTACAATTTGGGGTTAGGTGCCTTGCTCAAGGGCACTTCAGTCGTGACCTGCCCGGGGATCAAACTGGCGACCTTCAGGTCACCAGACCAGATCCTTAACCACTAGGCCACAGCTGCAAATTAATGCACAATCAGTGTTGCTTCCTAACTGGACAGGTTGGTTTCACAGAAGTGTGGTTGACTTGAAGTTACATTGTGTTGTTTAAGTGTTCCCTTTATTTTTTTGAGCAGTGTAAATAAGAAAAACCTGATGTATACAATCATACGCATGTCTTATGCCCCCTGGTGGAATATCCATGCACTGCATGCACCAGAGCATGCATTCAGATTTCTTAAGTTTGAAATGACTTTAAAAAAATTAAAAGGATTTTAAAAATTTAAAGGAAACTCTGTATAAAGGGTTAAAACTTTATGTTCTATATGTATTTGTTTGTTTAAACAGCATGGTGTCAGCAATAGTTAAACTTACTATATATAAGCAATATGTTATTTAAATTCAAGATAAATAGAAGGTCAAACATGCAAGTTTCAAGGAATTACAGTTTTCTGTCAAACATGTTAGTTCAGGCTTTACAGGGATAACATTTGAATTATATTCTATATTGAAAGGTTTGATTCTGCACCTTTTGTAATTTTTCTTTTGGCAAAAATGTATTTTTTCATTTTGCAAACAAACAAGCACAATAATGTTTTATTAAATTCAGATCTCATCTTCTGTTTACAAACTTTACAATTGATTGTAAAGAATCTTCTTTGGACAGAATCTCTCTGCTCATTTCATTGAGCTATGAGTGAGAAATAGTGCAAAATTATACCCTGCTTCTGTCACCGCCAGTAATAACTTTGAGGGTGAATTGTGGACTTGTCCCTGTCTCTGTACCTATATAGATCTGTGGCTGTTCACCATCCCCTGCTGGACTGTGTCTGGGAACTGGACAGCAGTGAGTGATTGAGGGCTGGAACTATATCTCCTCAGTGGGGAAGATGTTGAGAGTGTAGCTCATAAACAGAAAGCTGTAGAAAGTGTAGTGGTGACTGTGATGGTAGTGGGTGCTGGTATTATACACTCTCTCTGGTGATTTATAGTGCAGGAGGAGACTGCAGTGATGTACCAGATAATGTCTGTAAGAGGAATGGCCCACACCTCTGCAGAGCCATTAGAGTATGCGCATCACAGCGGCTGTCTCAAAGTCGACTGCTAAAAACACTCAGTATTGCATCTTAATCATCTGAATGAGAAGAAATGATGAACTAGGGATGCGGTGATATTTGGCAGCCACAATATGTGATTGTTTGTTATGTACGTTATGTTTGTGGGACCCCAGGAAGAATAGCTGCTATTTCAATAGCAGCTAATGGGAATCCAAATAAAACAATAAACAACAATAAACAATTATTCTGATAAAAATGGCAAAACCAAACAAAAAAAGCCAAAAAAAAAAAAAAGCGAAAAGACAATAATTTATACTGAACAATGGGATTTTTAATGACACTGTTACCTTTTTCTAGTTCCCCTCTGAAGACATGAGCCAAAGTGTAGCTTTACTGGTAAAGTTAGTTTTATATTGGACATTTTGTTTGACATTCAGAATTGTGCTTTTCCCTCACCAGTTAATAAAACACAGATTCACCAGCACAGTTACAATTTGGTGCTGAAATGGAAGAACACAACAAACTACAACCACAACCTTTACTAAACTACACTTGTTATGATGAAGCCAGAATACAACCGCTTAGCTTTGTGTTTGTGTTATCTTGTGTTGTGTTTACTCAGTGGCTGCAGTGTTAGGGACCATCTCACAATTCCTGGAGGAAATGTTCCATCATTTGTAGTCAATGACACTGACATTAAACACACAAAACATCCATGTGGCTTAGATCATTCATTTTTAGCCATTTTCATGATTTTGTTTAATGTTTTTCTTTTTATTAGATTAGTCATATATTGTCTTGTGTAATTGTTCTAACATTTCTTTTATAAACAAATATAAAAATATATAAATTAAACTCATGCTACTAAACCTAAAGATGTCAAGGCAATGTATTAAAATAAATAAAATTCATTCCTGACTAACTACAAGACTTATTTTGGTAAATAGTTTACTAATTTTGTAATGATTTATATAAATGAATAACTGTGCTCAGTACCCGGACAAATGTTTCATTTGATATATTGAAATAAATATTAGTAAACCTAAGCTACATTGAGTTGAACATCTTTTTATGGATTATTTAAAGCTTGTCCAACATGACAACAGTTGCAACAAAAGAACACATTGTGGGTAGGTTTCATCACAGTCCTGAAATTTTGGCTGGCAATTAGTTGTCAGATAAATAATTGTGATTGAATTGTTCTTTTCTGCAGTGTGGCCAGGTGAAATGACTAGCTGTCCTGCTTTCTGTCTGTCTATACTTAGT
Source organism: Crenuchus spilurus (assembly GCA_036984385.1). Taxonomy (NCBI): domain Eukaryota; kingdom Metazoa; phylum Chordata; class Actinopteri; order Characiformes; family Crenuchidae; genus Crenuchus; species Crenuchus spilurus. The sequence continues at coordinate 11,904 of BRDA01025877.1, forward strand.
ACTCCAAACTAACCACAGACACAGCTCAACCTCAACTAACATTACTCACTGCTGCCCCTAAAGGCCCATTAACACTAACAATCAGTTCCAGTGTAATAATTGTGACAGCCCTATGTGTGATTGGAGCATGTTGGCATTTAACATGCATAGTGGTTATCTATATTGTTGGCAACTAGTTAACTGTATTGATGCCATTTTCTTTGTACCCAAAAGCACATTTTAAAGACATGGTATCTCATGTGGCTCTCTGAAGTGGTTGTGGAGTAATTTCAATGTAATGTGATCTCTCTTTTTCTTCAGGCTCTCTCCGCACTCGCATTTCTCCTGTGACGTTCCCTCATTAGCGTTTACAGCAATTTCTTGCAGCCATTTCTGTCAGCTGTGGTGGGGGGTGGGGAGGGGTAGTGGTGGGTGAATAATGCATGCAGGAGGTTGTGAGCTTTAATTTCTGGATAATTTTTTTTCTTGCAGTCTCTTTTCCATCCTCTTTAAAACTGCTAATCCCCACTCAAAAGAAGCTGTGCTCCTCTGAAAACCGTGCCGGGCTCGCTCCCATGTTATTACAGCGCCTCAAGGAAGGACTGCTAGTGAGAGGAATACTGACAAATGAAAGTGGATTGGTGCAGGGTAAATGGAAAAAGCAATAACAGAATTACTACCATAAATAAGGTGAGAGTCTGGCTAGCAAGAAAGATTAGCCCACCCAGCTGTGCCAGGCCGAATTGGGGGTTTGGGGGTGTGTTGAGTTAAATATATGGTTTGTTAAAGGGACAGATAAACGGTTACAAGCTGGAAGCTGAATTCACAGTGTGAAACGACTGTGTGCTGAATCGTCTGGGCATTTTCTCATCCATCAAAAGAGTGGTGTGTATGCAGTGGACTGTGCTGTACATGCTTCCCCCTGACTGAGGAGAGACAGCAGAGCCTTGGCCTAGAGAAACAGCAGTGAAAGTGCTTTGGTGGGAAATGTGCAATTCTAGAATTTTTTATAGTAGCGCTGCACCAAATATTTGGCAGCTGAAATTATTCTGTGTTTGGCTAAATAAGTGAAAAGACAAAAACTGACTTTTGTTTTCATGAAGCCAGAATACAGCCGCTTAGCTTTGTGTTTAGTCTGCCGGCAAACTGTAACGGTGCTGCTGAATTTGTGTTTTGTGAATTGATGAGGAAAATCAGGATTCTAAATGTCAAACGAATGTACAATGTTAAATGAACTGTATCAGTAAGTTTCACTCTGCCTCATGTCTACAGCCAGCAACTAGAAAAAAGGTAACAGTGTCATTTAAAACGTCATTTTTTTGTCACGTCTTTTCACTTTTTTTGGCCGAACCCTGAATAACTTCAGTTGCAGAAAATTCAGTGCATCCCTCGTAAAAAAGCTTATTTTGTACTTGCATTACCTGTTATGCAGTCTGCATTGTATGCATCATTCTTCCACTCCATTCTGAAACTAACAGAAAGCACAGGCTGATTGTTATTCACTAGTGAGTTATGTAACGCTTCTGAGATAATGGCAGAACCAATTCTGTCTTTACCATCTGACTGCATGCCGTGTCACTCTGATGTTGGGGTGTGTTCGCTCACACTCGCACAGCCTTTCTCCTTAGGACATGACAGGCACGTTCATCAAAAGATTACGGTTCACTCAACCAAACTTGAGTCTGATTGCTTTTCCGCTTCATTAGATTTAATAATGAAATTGGGCTAATAAGTTATTTCTGTTTTTTCTTCCCCTCTCTCTCCCAAACAGCCTCCTGAAGCATGAAGCTCATTAAACATGCCATTAAAGATATTCTAAACGTTCTTCTTTGCATCCTATGTTGTCTTGTTGTCGGCTACGTCTCAGCCCTTTGGTGTCTAAGGGAGCTCACAGCAGTGCCTTTAACAGCAGCGTGTGCTTTACTTCACACGACGGCTGTAGGGATTAGCTTGCTATTTGGCATTAAGCAGTTTGTTTTTAACTCCTAGGAAGGCCTAATTCCTTACCTTGTTCTGAAAGGCGCTGATCCTTATGACCTCATCGCTCAACGAACCAGATACGCTGCACAGGACTAATGCGATTTTGTTTGTTGAGGCCTGCAGAGTGGAAATAAATGAGATTGTTATGTGATGTTAGTTACTGCAGCGAACGCGAACTCCAGTATGAAGCGAGAGTGTGCTACTGCTTTGCCTGTGTGAGTGAAGCGCGGATTGTGCGCCTCCGTGCTTAATGAATCCTCCTCTGCAGAAGATGGAGTTGGACGGTTGTTGAGATTTTTTAGTGTCCTTTGAGGAGCTCTTGTTCCTTGGCCCTCATTAAGTTTTATGGACTGCTATTTCCATGCCAATATGCTGATCATCCAGCAGATTCGCCCACACACATGCACACAATTACAGACGCGGACACATGCACGCTGCCACCCAATTAATTGAACCATGTCAGAGGACAGAGTCTTCTGTGGATCAGCGACTAATTGAGTTCAAATTATGATGGGAGTGTGTTATTCAATAAGGGAGGTCTAGCTGCTTTTATACACTAGTGAAATGTACACTCCTATTAAATAATATCCACATCCATGTAATGTGTTTACGGTGTACTGTTGGGGATTTTATTCCCCACAGCTTGTGGGAAAACTCTATTTCAATGGAATACGGAATAAGGCGCTGACGCTATGATCAGAGGATTGTGAGTTTGCATCCTGGTCATTGCTATCGGCTACTGCCATGTCCGCTGGCTCAGGCGTATGCCAGCTGATCCATCAGAGCTGAGGATTCTGCGCTTTCCACTGAAGATGTATAGGCAGCAGTTTGTAAAGAGTCAGTGGCTGACTTCACATGCATCAGAGGAGGCCTGTGCTGGTCTTCACCCTTCTGGAGTCAGAAACATTACATGCGACTGGGAGAGTCCTAGCAGATGGGTGGCTACCATTACACTTGGGGGGGGGAAATTGGGTCAAATTCATTCAAAAACAGGATAAAGGACCAGGAGACAGAGAATCCATTAATAATAATAAATAATTACTGAGAAAATTGTGAGAATTATTTCAGTAGTACTGGCACAGAAAACTGAATGAAAGGTAAGAGATGAAAAATACAGGAAAAATGATCCGATGGTCAGGAGGGAAGCACCTCCAAACAGCCAGAGGAAAAAGAGAGATTGTACTACCCTTCCTCCTCAGTGCAATAGCTATTTATAGTGCAATAGTTATACTCAAATTTAAACAACTCCTGATTGGCATGTTACAATCAACAAATATAATTACCTTTAGTGATTCCTTCCACAAACTCATCAATCACGGAATGCTAATGATTAAGCACAAAATCATTAGTTATGAATTATCATTAGAACTATGTTAAAATTAATACCATATTGTTGTCCAGGCTAGTGGTCCTTGACAGGCTCCATTCTGTCAGTCCAAAAAAAATTTATAACAGTCTCAAACACAACTAAAATGTTAATCCATAAACATGGTTTTCCCATGTAGAGCCTGTGTTGGCTGAGTGAGGAGAGGATTCTAGGACTTCACTCACCAGAATAAACAACAACAGTTATTCTTGGCACCCTGGTATCCTGATAGGCCTGTAATGTCATCATGAGCACCTCCAGTGGCAAAAAAGATGGAGATGATGGGCCCAGAATTACAGAAAGAAAGGAAAAATCTATTCTGGTGTCCATTTGCCTATTGTCCAGAGTAAGCGGTAAGGAAATACTCCCATGATGTTAAAAGGGTAGCAACCCTGGGAACCCAGACAGAGGACCCAGTTTCCCTCCGTGGTGACACCAGAGAGAAAATACAGAATAGACTAGAAAATATTTTAAAATGGTGTCTAAAAGTTGGTGGGGGTGCATTTAATTCAAACTCCTTCAATACACTTTAGGACAGTAGTGTCAATTTTCAGCAGTACTTTTGCTGATTTCTGTTGATTAGTAAACGAGCAGAAGTAACCAGGGCTCTGGGTGAGTATTTTAAAGCACTAGACATTTAAAGGGGATGTACTATATGTTCATGGATTCGAATCGCTTTTTAAAAAATTTTTTATGAAAAGCTGAAGTGTACATTTAAGGCATTCAAATCAAATATTAGGTTATTTCTAGGCACCTCATTGTTTTTACATTTGTTGCTGTAATATTTATCAAAAAATCATTCATACTGTACTGTAATTTTTGTTTAAAAAGCCACCCTGACTCCCATTGGATTCCATTTAACTACAGCCTTCATATCTCGCACGCGCGCACACACACACACACACACACACACAAAGGTTCCTTGTAATGTCTGTAGTTCATATTCTTATTCATGAAAAGACATTGGATGAGGCTAATAACTAATAGGTTTAACTGCTGTTTTCACTCTTAAATCATACAAATGTATTCATCCCCTGTGCTTGGGATACTTCTGAGACTATATGGCTGCAGCAGGGACTTAACAATGGACATGTGTCCTAAACTATTTACTTCCACAGACATGTGTTACTCTGGTTGATGTTCTCCAAGTTGCAAAATGACTGACTTCTAGTAGATTTTGACACAATTACCTTTTTTAAAACCAGTTAAAAACTGGAGCAGTTTGTCCCGCCTCCTGTGTTCCAAAGTTAAAACCCCAAAGAAGAGAATAAATGGAATCATGGTGCAAATACATTAGCCATTTCAAAGGAAAGTAGGTCTTTTTTAGTAGGTTTTTTTAACGTTTCAGGTCTTTAAAAATGTGCTTTTAGGAATTGGTGTTTGATAAATCAGTCAGCGTACTTGGTCATAATTTCATCTGATTATAATTTCTTTTCCAAAACATTTTGTGAAAACGATATTTGCGTAGTTAAAATCTAGAAAATGCCAAATAAATATTTAGAACTGCTCAAATGTGAAAAAGTGGATTTTTTTAGTTTTTGAAATATTTTGCACCATAACTTCAGAGTGAATGTGTTGTTCTTTGTGACATCACAAAAAGATTTAATTAAAATTGGCTGTTTTCACTTTATAGTTTCTATGAACTCTAATGAGTAAATATGTTGTTTTTAAAACTTTAACTTAAATTTTAAGTATTTACATACTGCATCAAAAGGCAAGATAAATGCCATCTATCATATGGTCCCTTTAAAAAAAATATCCGTAAGAGATGAAGCACAGATGTGCAGTTTAAAGTTGACTTTGCACATGAAACATCCTGTGGGGAGAATAAACTGTCCTTATATGTATATTTAGTGTCCCATCAAAATCTAGCCACTGTGAAGCGAATGCTTTTCTTGGAGTCATCAGGAAACAGAGGTTTCCAGTGCCCTTCTACTGTACACAGAATAGATGTCTGGACTTTCATTTACACAGCTGCATGACCGTGGATCAGCAACTCTGCGTCCGCCAGTATGCTATCAAGCCATGACCACCAGGCTATTTCTGCTCTGGGTCTGTAAATGCTAGAATTTCACCTTGACCCTTTGCCAAACCCTAGTATTCATGTGCCTTTCAAAACAAGGCTGTTCACAGAGGCAGTTCTTTGTGGTCGATAGTTCTGATGTCAACATCACTCCAGCTTTACTTTCTTTTTCCATGGATACAGTTTAAGTATATTTACAGTTTAAATGTGATATGTGAGTGATTTTTTTCATATGATGTCAATGAGAGAAGAAGCCCACAGTAACAGAAACTATGTACATGCATTGAAGAATACTTCTTTGTGTTTTGATTTGCTTTTATAATTAGAATTGTTTGGTTTTTATGCCTGCTGCTGTTTTAAAGTGGTTGATAATAGTGGGATTCAACATGAAAATTTTTCGTTTTCATAAAACAGTAGAACATGCTTCCAGTTTAGGAATGCACATGTAGTTGTATTGACTGTGTTGCCATAGGACATCTCGCTAATAATGTTAGAAAAACAGTTCAACTAGGCCTGAGAGTCTGGCAGCAATTTCCTTTGTTAAAAGCGACCCTGCATGACTGTTCTATACACTACACTATGAAAGTTATGAATTAATTATGTGTGCCTTTAACCATCAGCTAGCCTTGCATCATGTATAGTTCAGGAGTTTAAAGGTTGTAAATAGGTTGCCTTGTAGCTTATTGTGTATTATTTTTTGAAGCTGTTCAAAATTAACAGGTTCAATAAACACATCATTTGGATGCATAATTTCATTTTAATGGCATTTTAATGGACATGAGCTAGGCTTGAATCTTCCACAGGGTGACATTTTTGCTTATAAATTACAGCTTTGTGTTCCACGTTGCATCTTAAAACAACTCTACTTTAACTCTACTTGAAGTCTCCACTTTTGGGTTTTTAAGCCTGCATAAATTATCTTTGGCTGGAATAAATGAGCCAACACTTTGTGACTTTTATCATGGAATAATTGCTACCTCTAAAGCACTAAAACACTCCTTCTGCCTAAATTGGACTGAATTATTCAAATAACTGATATAACAAATTTGACTGATTTATTAAAAGAGGTGGTAAACTACTAACATGTCAACTATGAACACAGACATACACTGTAATGACGAGTCCCTCTGTTGTCACACCGGTATTTACTGCTATATGAGCAATTTGACTGGTCATAGATGATTTCTTTATAAATTTAAATTACTCGCATACAAAAAGCCATTTTAAATATAGACCATTTAACCATATCACATGAAAACATCCATCCATACATCCATCCTAACCCTTTAACATTCTGCTCTACCATTTGGGAGAACACATTTGAGTATATAAATATCTTATTGAAGAAGAGATTGTGCCATCTCAACCAATTGGTAGAGGTATGTTATGCTAAATACATCCACTAGAGGTCACTAGAAATGCAAAATTTTCTTGTTTGAATGCAAACCAGCAGCTTCATAGCCATACCACAATAAACTAGATCAGATGCTGAAAAAGCATTAATGCTGTTGTACCACACACAGATGAGTGTGGTGTTTAAAAAGTGAACAAAATTAAAGGTACAGTGTTTTGTGTTTGTAGTTTATATTCTGATTTTACCATAAAGTGCCATCTCACTGTGTTTAACGTGTACATAAAATAAAAAGTTGTGGGGTCTTTCCACTATTTTAGCCAAATACCAACATGGGTGCTAATCTATTACACACATGCAGATATACAAACACTCAACACCAGGGTAAATTAGAGTAACCAGTTGGACTATGGGAAGAAATCCATGCAGACACAGGGAGAATGTGGAAACTTCACCAAGACAGAGACCCCAACTAAAGACCCCAGTTCTGGGAGGTGAACATGGTAAACCACCAATTCATCATGCCCATGAATACTCTTTACTGTGTTTTTTCATGTTACCAGCATTATTTGCACAATAACTGCCACAGTAATACTTTGCCTGTGTAGTGCAGCCCTACAGAGATGTAGCAAGGGCAGATTTACAGGACTGGCAAAACCAATCAGACTCATTCTTCTCATTTGTGTTGCCACTGCAGCAGCTCAGGTTTGTGTCTATAGTCGTGACTACCTGCTAGAAAGGAAATGATCTGCTCCTCAGCGGCCTGTTAATCTGATTAGCACCTGATGTTTAATGTATTCATCTCAATGGATTTTAGACTTGTCAGAATACATTAACACAAAGTGGTTCCTTACACTGTGGTGCATAGTAGTAATTGCTCCTTTCTACAGGCTAAGATACTGATAGCGTAACCCATCAAGATGAACATCAGTCCCATGTTTGATCGCACCAAAAGTTCAAGTTCAGATTCAAGAGGTTTTTAATTGTCATGTCAGCTATATACAGTACAGTACATGAAATGAAATGAAACAACATTCCTCCAGGACCAGGTGCAACACAGAACACAAGTGCAACAAAACACATGCAATAAACACACAAATACAAAACACTGCTTGTCTGACTAAACTAAGACTCATTACAGGATGAAGGACAAATGTGATGTTGGTCCGTACATGGTACTTAGTGTTATTTAGCAGCGGTTTTTAGTACAATGTGCAATACTTTAATGATTATGTAAGCAAGTGCAGTGTTGTGCAAATGTGCAGTGATATTTAGTCCCTCAGAGTAAGACTGTCTTTTGAGGAGTATGACAGGGATGAAACTTTTAGCCAGTTGGACAAAAGAGTTTGTACTGAAGTAGTTTCTGATGACCATGCAGTTAGTGCTTATATACAGTATATATATATATATATATATATATTTTTTTTTTTTTTGTGACTATCAATTCACAACAAATTTGTAAAAATAAAAAAAAAATTATAATTTGAGCAGTGGCAGCTGGCCAATAGAGGGCACTGGGGGGGCACCACCCACAATGGTGGGAATTGTTTGTTTGTTTTATTTATTTTTCATTTTTTAAATAAACATTTTTAAAAGAATCAATACCTACAGGGGTTGGACAATGAAACTGAAACACCTGTCATTTTAGTGTGGGAGGTTTCATGGCTAAATTGGACCAGTATGGTGGCCAATCTTCACTAATTGCACCAGTAAGAGCAGAGTGTGAAGGTTCAGTTAGCAGGTAAGAGCACAGTTATATAGTATATTACAATGCACACAACATTATGGTGACATACCAGAGTTCAAAAGAGGACAAATTGTTGGTGCACGTCTTGCTGGCGCATCTGTGACCAAGACAGCAAGTCTTTGTGTCTAAATATTATTGAGCCACTTTGGGGTGTTTTGGAGGAGCGAGTCAGGAAATGGTTTCCTCCACCAGCATCACGTAGTGACCTGGCCAGTATCCTGCAAGAAGAATGGCTTAAAATCCCTCTGACCACTGTGCAGGACTTGTAGATGTCATTTCCAAGATGAATTGACGCTGTATTGGCCACAAAAAGATGCCCTACACCTACTAATAAATTATTGTGGTCTAAAACCAGGTGTTTCAGTTTCATTGTCTAACCCCTGTACATATTTAAGTATGTATGTGCTAAACATGCACAATAACATGTAATACATAAAATATATTTGGGGAAATTAGCTTTGTGGTTCATTCTCTCTCTCTTCTGAGGTGACAGAAATATCACCAAGTCAGAGAAGCAGCAGCCAATCACTGACCTGCTGACACAGATATGCTCATAGCAACATCAATTTAGCCAATCAGTGTTATCAAATCTGCTATCTAAATGCTTCATTTCTCACCACAGCGGTCAATCAGTTATTTCTGGAACATCTGACGTGCAGTACATGACTCTAGAGATGAATATTTAGTCTTAAGTGTTTTTAGTAATTTTATTGTATATGTTTCTGAACAAGACTCGGTTGGTAATCTAATGATACATACTGTACTTTCTATTCTTGCACATTTCATGCAACATTAACTATTAATCTGCTGATTTTTAAAATTCCATCCCATGATCATGAGCCACCACTGTATTAGAGGAAAAGTTAGTGAACCCTCTCTGCTTGATTGCTGCATGAATGGTTCATAAACTGTAACCTGATCTTGATTGTTAAGCCTCATTTAACAAACAACACAATATTTGGTACATTAGCATATCTTTAGTCAGCAGATATTTGAGAGCAGAATGGCCATACAGCAAGTGATGTCAGAGGAAGAAAATGTTGCTAAAGTTCATAATACTAGAAAGGTCATAAACCTGTAACTTTAACCTCATAAGCCTGCTTAAATATAGACTGACATAGAGGCCCTCCGACAGTTTAAAAAATATATATAAAAAGTCAAGCAGGCATTTCTTTTCCATCCAAAATGTAACAATGTTTCTAATCTCTCTCAGAGTGGAAAACCTAAAAATATCAGTGAAAAGGCTTGCTGAACAATATTGAATAAGAGACTAAGTCTCTAGAGGGACAGCAAAGGATCTGCAGCTTCTTTTGCTCTCTGTGATATCTGTGTTTTAGAGCGTAACATAAGAATAAATCAGAACAGCACTGATCTTTAAAAAAAAAAAAGCATTACCACTCTTATTAAATCAGCAAAAGACCACCTAGATCATCTGCAGTACTACACTGAGCAAAGAGACAAACATGAACTATTTTGGTGAATGTTCACAGTCGCATGTTTGAAGAAAACAAAACTCTGCATATCAACACTTTGATCCCTGCTGTGAAGCATGATGGAGGAGGTGTAATGATGTGGAACTGCATTGCTGCCTCAGGGCCTGGACAATCATTGAGGGAACAATTTTACAGTTTATCAGAAAAGTGCAGACCAGAATGTCTGTGATCTCCAAAAACAAGTTCTCACCTCCACCGAAATGTTGTAGTATAGTCTGAGTCCACTTAAGACATCTCAACAAGACTACATATACATATATTTTAATGGACTACCCATGACTGTGGTGATTTGCTGCCATGGCCGTCCCCTTTTTCTGTCATTCATGACTTTCTGTCTTTATTATTTTGAAGATGGGATTTTGGGATATTTTGTCTTTGTGTTCAAGCCATGAGGGCTGCTTGTAAATTCCACCATCCTGGTGAGCTTTGGCTATAATATGGTGCAATATGGTGACTACCTCACACTAAGGGTCCCTTTGAGTGTTGCCTGTGCTGGTTTATAGGCACACCCTCTGTGGCATTGCACCTAAGGTGATGTGGACGCTCCTTTCTGATGATGGAAGAGAATGAAGCCCACCCATGGTGGTCTTGCACCTGTGGGAGGGTGAAGCCTCATTTCCCCAGCACACTTGTGCCATGTTTGTCACAGAAAACCCAGTTTTGTGTTTTATTTGAGGGTATCACACTCCCTCTCTGCAAGGAAATCTGGCTGTTCAGTGACACACACACACACACACACACACACACACACACACACACCTTTCATATAGTGTTATAAACCATTGAGTTAAGAAAGGAACTGTAAAAGTTTGTATGTTTGACAAGTAAGACTTTATTTGCTTTATAAACTACTTTCCTTAATTTGTAATTCTTTTTATTTACTTTTATGGCAGATTATTTTGCACAAATTCCTGATATGTATTGAACAGCTATGGCCTTTGATGCAAAACATGACATACAGTGCCTTGTGAAAGTATTCACCCCCTTTGGCTTTTTACCTATTTTGTTACATTACATCTTGTATTTCAAGGTTTTTTAAATCTGAATTGTATGTGATGCATCTGCTCAAAATTGTCTAAGTTCGTGAAGTGAAATGAGGAGGATATTAAATAAACAACAAACCTGCCAAGAGAGGGTCACCCACCAAAACTGTCAGACAGGGCAAGGAGGGCATTAATCAGAGAGGCTGCACAGAGACTAAAGGTAACCCTGAAGGAGCTGCAGAGTTCCCAAGCAGAGATTGGAGTATCTGTCCATACAACTACAATAAGCCATACAATCCATAGAGATGGGCTTTATGGAGGAAGATTTGATTGAATTTGATTGATTGATTGATTGATTGATTGATTGAGTGGCCAGAAAAAGTGTTTACTGACAGACAAAAATACAAAGGCTCGTTTTGAGTCACCCTAAATATATGGAGGAAGGTGCCATGGCCAGATGAGACCAAAATGTAACTTTTCGGCCAGCAAGGAAAACGCTATGTCTGGTGCAAAACTGATACATCTCCTCACCCCAAGAACACCATCTTCACAGTGAAACATGGTGTTGGCAGCATCAGGCTGTGAGGATGTTTTTCAGCAGCAGGTACTAGGAAACTGGTACGAGATGAGGGGAAGATGGATGTGGCTAAATACAGATATTCTTGAGCAAAACCTGTTTCAATCTGTCAGTGATTTGAGACTGGGACGGTTCACCTTCCAACAGGACAATGACCCAAAGCACACTGCTAAAGAAAAAAAAGAAAAAAAAAAGAGAAAATGTGTAAATGTATTGGAATAGCTTGGTGGAAGTTCAGACCTTAATCCAATTGAGAATCTGTGGTCAGACTTGAAGATTGCTGTTCACCAGCAGAAACCATCTAACTTGAAGGAGCTGGAGCAGGTTTGCCTGGAGGACTGGGCCAAAATCCCAGTGGCAAAATGTAGCAAGCTTATAGAGACTTATCTAAAGCAACTTGCAGCTGTAATAACCGCAAAAAGTGGCTCTACAAAGCACTGACTGGTGGTGAATAGTTATGCATGCTGAAGTTTTCTGTTTTTTTTGTCCTATTTGTTGTTCGCTTCACAATAAAAAGAAAATCAAATGTTCAAAGTTGTAGGCATGTTCTGTAAATTAAATTATCTATATCCTCAAATAATTCATTTTCATTACAGTTTTTGGGGTATCAAAACACAAAAAATGACCAGGTGGGTGAATACTTTTGTAAGGCACTCATACTTTTGCAAGGTGATTTTAAATTAAAAAATTACTCTGAATACAATTTCATACAAATTTCAGTTTCATGGCAAAAGTGTTTTGTGGCTTTAATTTTTATCCATGCTATTTACATAATCATCTTCCAGAACATTGCTGTTTCGTACCACTATTTAAATATTAAGGATATTCACACCAATATCATTTGGTAAATGTTAACACATTTTGATGTTTATGTGTAAATGACCTTGTGCTCTGGGCTACCAATTGAATGCGGGTTGGAGCACCTTGACTAGTCTTGGCTTTGCTGTAAACTCAGTGTCTGACTGCTTAACAAGAGAGGCTATGCTTCTCTGACGGTTGTTTTCATGAGGTTTTTGTGTAAATAAATAAATTAAATTAAATAATTAAATTAATTTAAAAAGCTGAAGGCTTGAACCACTATGTCCCATTTAATCACATTTTTTGTCATGCAGAGAATTTCTTTACATTTGGTAATCTCTCAAACTTTGCCAACAAATGGTATTTACTATATAAAGCTGTATGATAACATGAATCTAAAATAGAATATGCTGTAAGGCCAATGTTCACATTTAGATCCAAAAGTACAAGGACATCTACAGTATGTAGACAGCTGAAGTGGAGAATAAGACTGTTGTTATTCTCTGTATTGATGTGTTGGTTAAACGTTTATTAGTAATAAGAAAGTGGAGATTGCCATAAGCAGGTGTGTAAGTGAAAGGTGTTGTGTGACTGTTCCCTGTAGGACTAAAGCTCTTACTTATTCACGGCTAATGTGTGGGAGGCCTGCAGCTCTCTGGCATTTGTCACTCCTAGTATTTATCCAACATGAAACACTGGCTGGAACCGCAACACTGTATTTGCATTTTAACTAAGGCTCTCAGGGCCTCTGTACTGAGCTTTTTATGTGCTAGTTTGAGGTACATATTGGATGCATTCTACCTGTGCATTCAGTGCAGAACTTGCACACAAGCGTAAACATGCAGTTTCAGGGATATCTGCATGGAAAAATGCAAAATGCTTCATGTGCTTGTCGAGCTTTTGCATAAGCTTTTGAGGGAGGTTTGCTTAAAACATGGAATTGCACAGAAAATGGATTGAAATTTTTCACAGAGGTACAGCTGATAACATATTCCACTCAATTTAGCAGCTCATGGCGAGCAGCAATTGCAGGTACTTTGTCCACCTTTTAAAACCAGGCGTAAATTTTCATTAGTGCCTCAAAGCCATGTTGCTGGGAGACTTCCTTTAACAAAGTCAGCAGATATTGTTGAACGAGAGGTACAAGCCCTCAAACATGCTGAAAAAGTACTTCTCAACAGAATGATACTATGTCAACTCTAAGTATCAGATGTACGTAAACCACAATATATCATATTGGATCATTTTCCTCAATAAATAAAATGACCAAGTGACATTAAACGGAATAATGTTTGAATGAAAAACTGGAAAAATTGGGGTGTTCTAAAAGTTTTGACTGGTAGTCTATGTTTACATCTATTATATTAGTTAGGTTAGCCTACCCCCTTAGCTTCTGCTTTGTTTGTCATGTTAGCTGACATGTTTATTGTTTTGGTTCTGTTGCTCTGCCTTTGCTCCCGCTGTACTTTATAACCCCTTCACCTGGTGTCTCTGGTCTTATGCTGTGTATGCTTGTTCGAGTTGAACTGGACTCGACCTTGGTGGTCAGTGAGAGTGTTGGGTAGGAGATGAGCTGAGCAGGGAGCCATGAACCTGGAAAGTTTTTACCTCACATTAACCAGCAGCTCTTGAAACTTGTCATTTTTATAATTATAATAATTTCATTTTATTTTACATATCAGTATACATTATTACACTAAATGTTTGAATGAACTATGTGCTATATTCACATCAGTCAGACATTTCAGCTAATGAGCATTAAACTCTGTCATCATCAAGTCATCTTGTGGACAGCACCTGTCGCTCCTGGCTTTGAAAACTGCTCTCTTCTTGATCTCATAACATTATTACAGCGTTTTTCATTGTAACACACTAGTAACGCTGATGTACATTGGACATAAAACTAACCAGCATGCCCTGTTCCAAGCCAGGTGGTGATTGGTCTACAGAACGCTATGTTAAATCAAATAAGCCTTATGTCTTTGTGCATTTTCCTTTGTTCTCTGTCAAGTCTCGTCAGTGTAAGAGCATATTCATATTATATTATTTATAATATATTATATTAATAATGTTTGCCATGCTTGCAAGAACTTCCAGCTCTGATTCTTCTACTCTGTTCATGACAGTTCTAGTGATTTCTTAGAAAAAATCACATAAATCACACAACTTGCATAGTAGAAAATGGTATAATTCCTGCAAACATTGCCAAATACTGTATCTGAAGACTTGACTTCTAAATTTCCAGGCCTTCCAGTGCAAAATATATTATAATATTCTTGGCACAACCTTGTAACCTACGGGTCTCTAAACTAGTCTTTTATTATGGGGGAGCATGCATTTTCAGTTGCAGAAGAAAGTGTCCAAACATTGAAAAACCATGCACGCTCACCCAACGTACTGTTGATTGTGGTTATCTGTACTCACCATCTCTGTTCTTGGTTTGTATTATTGCAGCTTTGCAGGACAAACAGTTTATGGAAAGTACTCAGGCTGGTGATAAGATATATATGTCTGAGTCAACTGGCTGCTCCCCTGGGTGTTGGCAGGCAGCTCTCAGGGAAAAAGTTTCCTTTCTAATGCTGTGGTGTGTAGGTACAGATATGGCTTTAAACTAAGGTAAGTATGATAAGGCTTTTGGAATCCAACTGACATAAACGCAGGTCAGACAGTGATGTAGTGCTGATGTTCTCTGTTGATTTAGCTAACACTATTTTCCGGGCTTTATAAATCACAGTAGGGCACACATTCTGCAACTTTTCAAAAGCCATTTGTCAATTTGAGCAGGATGGGTTCTGCTAGATGTTGTCAGGAGAACCGTTGGAAACTCTAGAGAATGTATCTGTAAGGATGTCATAATCTAAGTTATAACCCTTCTGAGGAATTATGGAGTTCTGTCGGGGAAATGATTTGATTTACTTATACTGGATTTCATTACTACAACTGCAGACACCGAAAGATTTTAAATGTGTTAGTTTTGAGTGATGTTTTGTATCTGCGATAATTAGGAAGCATGGAACAGTTCACAGAATTTAAAGTTTGGGTTGATACAATAAGACAGTGTCCCAAATCAAGCAAAAATAAGTGCTGTCTGAAAATGTGCTCTATGTTAATATGTTAAAGGATAGTGATGCACCAAAATAAAATAAACAAAATGGCCAAAACCAAGCAAAATTAACATTTGGCCAAAAACTGAGCACGGTTCTTCATTTATATAAATTATTATAAAATTAGTAACTAAACTATTTCCTAAATAAATGTTGTAGTTAATCAGAAAGTAATGTGTGTATTTCAAAAGTTGGCATGACATCATTAGATTGAATAACATGAGTTTAATTGATTATTTTGTTATATTTGTATATAAAACAAATGTTAAAATTACACAAGACAGTCATATATATATATATATGTTGTTCTAGAACCTGAACACAGTTCTCTGCATTAATGGTGCCTTTCCATACATGCAAGCTACCCATGCCACAAGCACTCATGCAACCCCATACCATCAGTGATGCAGGCTTCTGAACGGAGCGTTGATAACAACTTGGGTTATCCTTGTCCTCTCTGGTCCGGATGACATCGCGTCCCAGTGTTCCATAAAGAACGTCAAATCGTGACTCATCTGACCACAGAACAGTCTTCCATTTTGCCACACTCCATTTAAAAAGACCCCTGGCCCAATGCAAACGTCTGAGCTTGTGGAGCTTGCTTAGAAATGGCT
>BRDA01025878.1:0-31643 GCA_036984385.1 Crenuchus spilurus
TGAAAATGGCAAAAATTTACCTAAGTCACATAGATGTTTTATGTGTTTAACTTGAGTGTCATTGGCTACAGACACTCTTTACATTTTGAGGTGGTTCCCAACATTGCAGCCACCGGAGCAAACAAAACTGTATGTATTCTGGCTTCATCATAACAAGTCCAGGTTGTGGTTGTAGTTTGTTGCCTTCTTCCATCTCACCACTAAACTGTAACTGTGCTGGTGATTCTGTGTTTTGTTAACTGGTGAGGATTATGAATGATCTAAAAGGTATCAGTGTCATTAAAACATCCTTGTTCTGTATACATTTTTTGGCTTTTTCACTTAATCGGCCAAAAACCAAAAGTGTGTTTTTGCCATTAATTTCTTTTGCTGAATATTTGGTGCATCACTCTTAAAATAATGTGTTAACATGGGTAGTGGTCATCACTTAGCATAATGGGGTATAATAATTATTAGTGTCTTTTTTCAGTTATTAATATAATTTTGTACTAAGCTGTTCTTTTTACCAGAATTTACCCATGAGGCATATTATGAGATCTTCCATATTTCCACACCACTGTCACTGAACCTCTAAAGAGATTCCTTTAACTGCTGTGCTTATCAAAGGGCTGTTTCCAGAGCTGCTGCTTCTGTGATGTACAGTAATAAGAGGTTCAAAGGCGCAGTGTCAACAGGGGCGTTCAGCATGTGTCTGGGTGTACCCGCAGTAATGCTGTCAGTGTGCATTTACCCCTCTTCCTACCTCTCCACTTCAGCCATTAGCAGCAGCAGACTCTGCATAATGACTCCCTGTTAGACTGAATCATTTGGCATCAGTCCAGTTTGCTCATAATCACTTATTAATAGGGATCAATTCTACGAGAGTGAACAGCAGCTATGTAGGCAGTACAGGATGTCTACCAGAGTTCACCTCATGGGGGTCCTAAGTGCCCAGCAGGTCCTGTTGCATTCCATAAGGTCTACATCTGGGTGATGGGTCTCCCCTGCTGGTTTCACTACAACAGTCTGAATGCCCTTGGGCATCCATTTTCTTTAATCACTGTATTATTGTTTCCAAAGGGACACTTTAAACATATAAGTCGTATGGTGTATAATGTATATGCCAGTCAATATAAGTTCACTGGACAAAATTTTTGTCACTTATGACTGAAACGTACCTAATGGAGTGTAGTACCACTACAATCATGAATAACAGCTGGGATTCAATTTGGCCTGGACTGAACAAGTTTCTGGATGTAGTCAACATCAATGTTTAGCCACTCTTGCATCAAAGAATTGTGCATTTTAGCCAGATGTTGTGGATGCCTTTCCTAGTGTTTTACTTGCTGTTCCAGGTAGTCTCACAGACTTTCAAGAGGATTCACATTTTGTAGGCCAGTCCAGATGTGTGATTGCTCCTGAATGTGCATCATACCAGTCAATCACATTTGCGGCCTTGTGAATGCAAAAATTGTTGGTAAAATGACAAGCAAATCATCAAAACCTGGTTTTCCATCAGCTCAGTGTAGATACTGTGGGTCAAATTTACTATCACCTCAACCAAACGACCCATGTCCAAGTAATTAAAACATGGCCAGAACATCACCAAGCCTTCTCCAGCTTGAGCCAAAGCTTGCACACAGTCCTCATTGAAGACTTTCTTAGGTGTATAATGGAACACAACACCTAGCATTATTCACATACAGGCAGAAATGAGATTCATCTGACTAGATAACACATTTCCAGTCACAGTTCTGTCTCTTCACTCAATGTAACTGGGATATTGGATGTGAAGTCCCTGCAATGACTTCTAAAGCAGTTCTTACCTGGATAAAAAGTGATTTTCATTCACAAGCCGTGAAACCCATTATAAATTAGGGCTGTCATAAATATTACAAAATTGACTAGTTAATCACAATTACTTGTGATGATTGTAGCTATTTAATGAAATAAATTGTACATCATTTTAGATTATGTTTCTACTGTCCTCTAACATATGTTGGGCTTTAAACTGTTTAGACAATATCTCTTTTTCTGTTAAGTACATTCTAAAGGGTTCACAAACCTTCATGCATCACTGTACTTATGTACAATATTATTTAGTCCCTGAGAGTCTGACTGTGTGTTAAGGAGTCTGACAGCCTGAGGGATAAAACCGTTAGACAGTCTAGCAGTGAGGGACTGAATGCTGCTGTATCTTCTACCAGAATAAAACAGAGTGAAGAGACCATGTGATGGATGTGATGCGTCTCCTTAATGCTGAGAGCTTTCCGGATGCAGCGCTTGTTGTAAATGTCTGTGAGACATGGGAGAGAGAACCCAATGATCTTCTCAGCCGTCCTCACTACACACTGGAGAGTCTTGCGATCAGATGCAGTGCAATTCTCAAAGCAGACAGTAATGCAGCTGCTCAGGATGGACTCTATGGTTCCTCTGTAGAAGGTGGTAAGGATGGGGGCTGGCAGCTGAGCTTTCCTTATTCTTCTCAGAAAGTAGAGATACTGTATGGCTTTCTTACTTACGTAGCTGGTGTTGAGACTCAAACTATGTCCACAATCACCTTTGAATAAATTCTGAAATCTGAAGATCCAGTCTCCTGACTCTTCCTGGCTCTCCATACCAGATTTCTAACATTAAGCTGACCCCAGTTATTTTACACAGTTATCTTTCAGTCACATGGTGATTTTGCCACAAACATAATGTGAATTTTGTGTGAGAATGAAAAAAAATTTAAATATTGTGGGTTTAATGAAAAGCAGTCTTACTGTTGGTGGTATTAAAGGTTTAGAGGGCAGCATTGTTTATTTGAGCTCAAGCTGTATTTGTGGTTAGTTTGGAGCTACTGAGTCCTGAGCAAGACAGCTGATCAGTTAATTTGACCACTTTTGGTTTGTTTACTCACACTGAAATAATGAGACAATTAAACTGGCAGTTGTGATTATTTATATGTCAATTAGTCATCAGCTAACATTTTATAATCATGATATTAAAAATGAGAACGCTTGGTCTGCATTTAATGATTTTATT
Source organism: Crenuchus spilurus (assembly GCA_036984385.1). Classification (NCBI taxonomy): domain Eukaryota; kingdom Metazoa; phylum Chordata; class Actinopteri; order Characiformes; family Crenuchidae; genus Crenuchus; species Crenuchus spilurus. The sequence goes on from BRDA01025878.1 coordinate 3,007, forward strand.
CTAGATTTTCTGTAGAGTCCCTCTGCTCATTTTAATCATTTTAGCATAAAATGAATAAATTACTTCATATGCCACATCAAAAATGTCATCGGTCATCTGTCGCTTATTGAGAAGTGCAACTGCAGTAACATTCCTGCAAGATGCTTCACCAAATGGTTGTTGTGTCTTATTTATCAGCAGTGCTCCAGATGGATTGACTGATCACAACACAGCAAGCTCCTCACATCTGTGATACAGGGTTACGTATTTACGCAGCTTGTGCTAATAAAGCAGACTAACAGCAATAACCTCAAATCTGGTATCACACTGAGAAGGAAAAGCCCACAGAGTGAACAGTGGCTGTTAGGTTACATAAAGGTCATTTTTATGTTTTATCCAGCCAAGGCATGAGTCCCTGCAGGTGGGATACAGAGAAATCAGTCAAAAGTAAAGATGCTGTAGCGAAATGGGGGTCTAATTGTGACACTGGGGACAGGGTGTCTCAGGCTGGGAAGGAGTAGACAGACAAACTGCATACTGACAGGAGACTGATGGAAACAACTACACCTTTCTGTGTACTGATCCTAAAAGATACTTTTGAGTTGTGCTGGTCAATGGAATTCAGTAACTATGAGGTTCATCTTAGCCATTAGGTCTAAAATTACAATTCAAGAAGAATTATCATTTTGTCATAAATTAAAATAACTACATATTTAGATAGATATACTGATTATATACTTTATTTTTATTTATTTATTTATTTATTTAATTTATTAGTATACTTTTACCCCTGATTTTCTCCTCAGTGTATTTTAGTGGCCAGTTAACCCGCCCCTTTTATCAACTCTCCCTATCATTATCACTTGCGTTGTCCCTGACTCTCTTGAACGAGCAGAGTCCTCTTCCGATACCAGTGATGTCAAGCCTCTTTTTTGCTGAACTGCTGGCGATACATTGCCGCCGGGCAACTAGCACGCACAAAGGAAAGAGTTCTGATGGGAACAGTTAACATTGTTTACAGTGCTAGGGAGGGTGCGCCATCTTGCCCACCTGAAGAGAGAGCACGGCCAATTCGGCTGTCTCGAGACCCCAGCTGTCGATGGCAAGCAGCATGGTTGAGATTTGAAGATACTTTATTGATCCTGAGGGAAATGAAGGCATCAAGTAGGTTAGAAAAACATAGTATATCCCACACAGTAAAAATATACCTAATATATAAGATACAATATAATAGAGATGTAGTAAAAAAAATTCTTACATAGTCTATAAAGTGAAAAGTAACTGAGAAGCCAAAAATATTACCAGTAACTGTATAACCAGAAACTGTATAACCAAAGCCTATATAAATTAATATGCAAATATTATACATTGAATATGCTCCTGTATATTGAGGCCATCAGGTACATAGAAATATATGTAATAATTTGTTAAGCAGAAGATGATGGATGGATAGATATATTTACATGTACAGTACCAGATCAAAAAATAGAACATTGTGAAAAGTTTGTTTTTCATCATTTAATTAAAAAAATTATTCATTTTATATTCATATATGTATATATAAGTTTGAGTGTTTTACTCTTCAGACAGCATCAGCATTAAAACTAAAATGGCTTGACATGTCACTTTATATGTAATTCATATTAAATACGACATTTTACTTATTTAATTAAATTATGAACACACATTAACTTTTTCCACAATATTCTATTTTTGGTGATGCACTAGTAATAACTAGGGCTTTCGGTTTTAATGTGTTAATAAAATAGTAATGTGATAACATATATAGATATGTTTTCACAAGTTACATTCTGAATTTTAATGGATGTTAATTGTTATGGGGAAGATTTCTGTCTTAAAGGACCAGCACACATTAAATTTAATCTCAATACAAAGCTAAGCACTTGTTGCTTTATAATCTTTTCCTGAACATAAATGTATCTCCTTCAATTGCTGAAGGAAAGGGAAATGAATTTATTTAAATAAATTGTATTTTCAGCACAAAACTGGTCAGTTTCATGATTTGCTGAAATGTTCTATGGCAAAGATATGATTTTTTAAGAATTTTTTTTTGTATGATTGAATATCTATTTCATTGAAATGTATTATGTCAGTTTGTAAGACAATATACTGGACTTAAATTCAGTCTTTATTTAGTGCCAGATTTGTTCAAGCAAAAACATGTGATTAGCTACTTCTAGTATAGTTTATTCTAGTTTAAATATTTTAGTCATTTGACAGCACTAGTACTTGCATAATTAAATATGTTATTAAGTACTTAGTTAATTGCGTACTTATTTTCAGTGTATGTTTTTGGTCTGTAAGACTTACAAAGAACATGTGGAAAATCATATTTTGTCTTTCTGCCAAAAAAGACTATATAGATGAAAATAACGTCAAATCAAAAATAAATGTTATTTTGCATGCAAACGCAAATGTAGTAACACTTTGTGAAGCTCCATTTAAAATATTTGACACAATTGCCAATGCCAATATTAAGGATAGAATGCTGGATATTATGCTGATATCACATTTTATGTATATAGTTTCCTTCCACAGTCCAGAACAATGGAGGTTATGTGAATTGGCTACTCTAAATTTCTCTGATGTGTGTGAAGGTGTATGTCTGTGTGTGTATGAATGAATCTGGGTATGCCCAGATATGGTTGGCACTCTGTTCTTGGTGATCCCCCTAGTACTCGATGCAGTCCTCCATGTGGACGGTTGCTTCCGGTTGAGAGGATGCTGTACGTGATTGGCTGCCACTTCTTGCCAGAGTGTGGTTGAGTTCTAACTGGGTAAAAGGATGGTGGTGATCGCTTCAGATGAAAACATAGGTTAATCAACCTAATAACTATAGGTAGGCTGCCTGCAGTTATGCCTGCAATTTTGTTTACTGGCCTTGTAAGTGCAGACTGATTTTGATTCCAAAATTATTAAATAAAGTATATCTGTATCTGTATTAATAAAAAAAAAATACGGCAATAATCTACCCGGTAATTGTCTATCACTGCTATGTGCCATGGTGGACCTGGTTACAATGGAAATCTAATTAATAGATCTCGGTTGTACTTTAAATGATTGTACCTGAAAGAACAAGGTAATGGCGGAGTGAAAACATTTGAATAGTTTTCTTTTATCAGTCAATGTAGCTGTGACAGTTCTCTACGTCAGCTGATTGGAAATCTGGAGCTGTGGAGTACTCCCTACCTCCTGGGCTTTGTGTTTGCATAGGGACATCTGGCCTTGATGCATTATTATAGTTTCCATGGGAACTCATACTGCTGTGACTGACTTCAACCCTAAAATGAAAAAGATGAGCCACGTCCTAACTGGCATCTATAGAAGAGCAGAAAGCTTCAGCTGACTCCCATTTACACTGCTGACACATCAGAGAGAGAAGACAATGATCAGGCCTTTAGGCTACAGTGTACACAACAAGACAAGGCTGAAGCTCTCACATTTAGCTCTTAAACATTCCTCAGTCAAGCTCATTTCATTAATCTTGGGGAAATAATGTTTGATGAAACAAGGCCTTGACTAAGAACTTCTGATTTTCTGGTCTAAGATGGAACAGATTTTTTTTTTTTGAAATCCTATTTCGACCAGAAACATAACAAACAACCTGGGTCATCATCATCCGGTGTACACAGTCAAGTGAACAATCTCTGTGGTATTTTTGATTCAGTTCTTAAGTTTGAAAAGCAAATAAATGCTGTAGTTACTAGCAGTTCATCTTGTCGCACCAATATAATGAACACAACAACAATTAAAAGCATTTGGACTTATAAGGGTTTTGAGACAGTTGTTCATTTCTTCTCCCATCGACTGTTGTAAGCCTGGGAATCTGTCAGTCCAGCTTGTCTCACTTACATTTGGTCCAAAATGCAGCTGCGAGGCTTCTGACTCATACAAAGAAAAGGAAGAGTATCACCTCTGTACTTGCTTCATTGCACTGGTTATCGTAAGATAAAGAATTGAGTTGAAAGTTTTATCATTTATTTATTCAGCCCTGCATGGTTTGGCTCCAGGCTATATCTCTGACCTTCTCTGTTTCCATTCTACCTTTTGCAATCTTATAGGTTGCTGCTTGTCATTCCATGCTCTTGATTGAGGTCAAAAGGCTACTGTCTCTTTTTTGTCTTCCCTTTTTTTTTAAGAAACCTCGACAGTTGACGGTCGGATATAAAAGTTCAGTTATTTTCTCAGGCTTTCAAATATTTGAAATAATTATGCATCTGTTATGTTGGCTTTTGCTCTGTTCTTGTTTCAGAAGTATGAGAAGATGTACTTTTAATTTATGTAAGGGCAGCTCTTGGGCAGCAGTTAAGAATCGCTGTAGCACCTGTGCAGCAGTTAGGGGTTGCTATAGTGCCTAGGCAGAAGTTAGGGGTTACTGTAGTGTCCAAGGATCTATTAAGGGTCGCTGCAGTGCCTGGGGAGCAGTTACTGGTCGCTGTAGCACCTGGGCAGCAGTTAGGGCTCATGGTAGTGCCCAGGGAGCTATTAAGGGTCGATGCAGCACCTGAGGAGCAGATAAGGGTCGCTGTAGTACCTTGGGAGTAGATAGGGCTCGTGTTAGTGCCCAGAAAGCTAAGGGTGGCTGTAGCACCTGGGGAGCAGTTAGGGGTTGGTGTAACACCAAGGGAGCTGTTGTTGTAGTAGCCAAGGAGCTATTAAGTGTCCCTGTAACATCTGTGGATCTAACTGACAATCTTTTTAAAGGGGTATATATTAGGTAATGGCAGCCCTCAGATGGGTGCGCCTGTGGGGCTTGAACCATTGACCTCCTGTCTGAAAGTTCAGTGCTCTACCACTCCATACATACTTACATACACATTATACTTATATAGCGCCTTTCTAGACACCCAAGGACACTTTACAATCAACACACTCCATTTAGACACACCGGTGAGAAGCGGCAGCCAATCGCGCACAGCGTGTACTCAACTGGAAGCGACCGTCCACCTGGAGGACTGCATCGAGCACTAGGGGGATCACCCAGGACAGAGTGCCAGCCATATCTGGGCATACATACATACATACATACACACACCAGGGTAATTTTTTAGAGTAGCCAATTCACCTGATCTCCATGTTTTTGGACTGTGGGAGGAAACCGGAGACCCCGGAGGAAACCCACGCAGACACGGGGAGAACATGGGAACTCCGCTCAGATGCGGACTCGAACCCAAGACCTCAGCGCTGAAAGGCGAACGTGCTAACCACTAAGCCACCGTGCCGCCCAGCATAATTACCTACCTTCTGATTTTGTTTTTGTGAACATAGAGTAGTTGTGACTAGTAAGTGGTAGATATTTAAACTGATGTTACTGTGCAGGACTTTGGCTAACACTTTTAAATGTGCTGTAGAAATAAAGGTGACTTGACTTTGGGACAGTTTAGAGTTTCACGCTTATGTTTGCTCACATCACCTCCATGTATAGCTCTTTCTCGTACATCCTCTCCCTTTCTGTATCCCGTCTACCTCTTCTTTCTCTCTGTCTGTCTGTCTCACACACACACACACACTTTTTTTGCTCAGTATCACAGGGTGTATGCCTACATTATTCATGGCTGCCGGATAGGCTTCAAGTGCAGCTGAGCTGTGACAGGCAGCCCGTAAATCTCCGTTCCAACACCTCCCCCACTCTGAAGTCATGATGACAGAGGTAAAAAGAAGTCTCTGCAAATCCTTATTCTCTCTTTCACACTATTGAAGGAAAGCTCCACTGTACTGGCTACTCTGCCAGCAGTGATGGCACAGCTTCATGCCCTCAAGTCCTGTGCGGCAGTGGGCTTGCGTAACACATGCACAGCCAAGCATCACAGAGGGCTTTACTTAGAGCTTGGAAGGCAGTTTGTATCTAAACAGCTTTGACTCAATTCACAAGTTGGTGCCAGCCGTCCAGATTGAGTCTGAAAGTGGTTAAGACTGGACATCGATATCGGCTAACAAAGTAATTGGTCCAGGAGTTTTTGAAATCTCCACTGCAGACTAGAAGTGGGAGATATGCTGGAAGAAAAATGTAAAAATAGAGGAGTTTAATAGTGGTATAACATCATCTCATCACCAAACTGTGGATATATTGATAAGATGAACAATCTCACTTGTACAGAAGTGTGTGTATCCACTGTATAGCCAAAGGTTAGCAGGCTCTCTGTCTGTGTAGTGAGTCTGGCTACTTCAGGTTGTTCATTTACACACACAGCTTGTATAATCTTGCTAGTAGAATGTGGTGACCCACATGAGCCTAAGTTTTCTATGCCCAGCACCAAGCATCAGCTGGAGGGATATAAAGCCCCCCAGCATTGGCTTGTGATGCACTGGAACTGCATTCTGAGGAATGAAGGAACACAATCTAGTACTTTTGGCATGAGCAACAATGGAGATGTGGGTCGTCACTATATAAGAATTTGATACCAAGTGTAGTATTACAGTACTCAGTGCCATATTTATACTCCAATGATATACAAGTTATCATCAATGTCTTTGTGTTTATTTGATAGAACAGACATATTTCCAATTTTTTAGACCTTAACTAACTTCATAATTCATGCAGATGTCAGCAAAATGAAGCCTAATAGAGTATCAAATTCATCTGTTTTTAAAAAGTAGAAGAGTATAGAATTGATCGCCAAATTTCATTCATGCTCTTAGGCGGAATACAATCAAATCTTCACAGCAATGCCCCAATGTCTAGTGTAAATGCTCCCCAGATGAGTAGAATGGGTCATATAGTGAACTGAGTTCACGTCATCCGACACTGCAGACGGGTTTATAGATGCACTGGTACAGGAGAAAGTGAGGGACTGGGATGCAGTGATGGGGAGCATATACATTGTGTTCAGGATGAGGCAGGAGTCCCTGCAGAGTGAGGTAGGAGTCCCTGCAGAGTGAGCCAGAGCTCCCTGAGGAAGTGGCTTGGTATGCTGTACCCTGCCATGAAAACAACACTTTCCCCTGCAGCTCTGAAACTGGGGCACATAGTGGTACATTAGGATACATTTCTTTACTACTATTGTGTGTGTTTCTTTGTTAAGGTGGATGAACACACGTTGGATTAGCTGATTTGTTTGTTCTTGAGCTTGATTAAGAGGTTTATTTTGGAAATCGAAATGGCTGTTTGAATCTGCTATGCTACCACTTAGCTGTTTGTCTCTTTCTTTGCTTTATGACCAATTTGTTTCTTTTTAGTAAAGCACGCACTTCCACAGTGAGATATAGTGCAGTAATTACTTCTCATAAGCTTACACAGGACATAGAATAAGATGAACAAATGGCTTTTTGGAAACTGCATAATGATATACCAATAATGCAGCAATGAAGCGTTCGCCAGCCACTGTAATATTATTTCCATCTTATAAACAACATATCATCTTATAACTGTTCTGGGACTATTTTACTACTTTATTGCTGTAAAAATAGTAAAGTCTATTTCCTTCCTCTTGGGTGGAGGAAACGGGGACTTCAGCACAGGTCAGAACTCAATCTATCATGCTAATAAATATATTTTAATGAATTTGGTAATAGTCTTTCATAATTCACTGTAAAAAAAATAACAAGGCAACCCAACTTCAAATTTTAAGGCCACATGTTGCACTTCTTTTTAAATTCTTAACTTGAGACACCTCAGACATCTTAGTTTAGTCAAAAGTTATCCTAAATCTTTTATTAAAAGAAAAAAAAGTTATCCTAAATCTTTTATTAAAAGACGTTTTGGCTTGTTCAGTAGTCAATGAGTGACAGTGATCTGTGTATTTATCCTATGATCCAAATAAAATGAATTCAGATCCCAAATCTAGGAGCCCAAGAGAAGGAAATTATGTGAAAAAAGATCCCAAACTGAGGTGGAAACTCCATCCATCAATCCATCATATTCCGCTTAGCCATATCCGGGTTGTAAGGATGGCAACCCAAGCAACATAGACCAGACGTCCCTCTCCCCAGCCACCTCTTCAATCTCATATGGAAGGATTCCAAGGCCTTCCCAGGCTAGCTGAGAGATATAATCTCTCCAGTGCATCCTGGGTCTTCCTCGGGGTCTTATTCCATTTGGACATGCCCAGAACACCTCACCTTGAATTTGTCTTGATCACTGAAGCACCATTGAACTGTGGGGCTTATAACTATTACAGATGTGGATGTTCTGTGCCTATATTGTATGAGAGGGATTCTTGTCTTGCCTTAGGAAAAAATTGCCACCAAATTCATTTACATTTTTTTCCAAAAGGAAGTGTCTTTGAATCAAAGTCTGGGACAGAGAATCCATGGTTATGTGTTTTCAAATGAACCATGGTCTTTGGATTACTTTAAGTGATGTAGTCTTTATTTCAGGAGTAGTAAATATAAGAAATATGATAGATCTGCCTGCTGCTTCATCACCATGCAACATGTGTGGGCTTCATGTTGTCTGTGCAACTGTTGAATTCCTTGTGTATGTGGATTAGGTGTTCATTGAGGGCTGTAGGCCTCACGGCGAAGTATCTTTTGTTCCTGGGTTGAGAACATGAAGACCAGTCACAGCTCTTGTTGGATGAAGCTTTAGAAGCTTAGAGTCAGACCAGAAAGCCCAGAAGGATCAAGTGAGCAAATTTACCAGAGTTGAGGTGAGTTCAGACTGCAGCTCTTCCTTTCTTGGTGCATACTATGTGCTGACTTCTGCACTGAATATGAGGAAAAGGCCAGAGTCATGCAGGGGACTTGTTTTGTTTGCTGAAATACAGCTTTGCCGTTTGCCTCCACAGTGTATTTTCTTTGCTGCTTCCACTACATCCTTACTCAATTTTAAGCTGATTCTTTTGCTACTTCATTGATTAAATCTTTTTATTTATTTTTATTAGAAAAGTTAAAAAGATATCAATGTGTAACTGTGATCCATAGAGGACATTATGCTCAATTCATACTCAAATGTTTCTTTTTGTGACATAGCATGAGACAAAAAAGGAGATGAGATCTTTCTGGCTCAAATAAAAGTGAACTTATTCTCAAAACTGAGAAACCTGAGAAACGTATTCTCAAAACTGAGAAACATTCTGAAAATTGAGAAACCTAAGAAATGTATTCTCAGAACTGAGAAATATATTCTCAACACTGAGAAACATATTCTGAAAATTGAGAAACCTAAGAAACGTATTCTCAAAACTGAGAAATGTATTCTCAAAACTGAGAAATGTATTCTCAAAACTGAGAAACATGAGAAACATTCTCAAAACTGAGAAATATATTCTCAACACTGAGAAATATATTTTCAACACTGAGAAACTTATTCTCAACACTGAGAAACTTATTCTCAACACTGAGAAACTTATTCTCAACACTGAGAAACTTATTCTCAACACTGAGAAATATATTCTCAACACTGAGAAATATATTCTCAACACTGAGAAATATATTCTCAACACTGAGAAACTTACTCTCAACAACGAGAAACTTATTTTCAACAACGAGAAACTTATTCTCAACACCGAGAAACTTATTCTCAACACCGAGAAACTTATTCTCAACACCGAGAAACATATTATTAAAACTGAGAAATATATTCTCAACACCGAGAAACTTATTCTCAACACTGAGAAATATATTCTCAACACCGAGAAATATATTCTCAACACTGAGAAACTTATTCTCAACACTGAGAAACTTATTCTCAACACTGAGAAATATATTCTCAACACTGAGAAACTTATTCTCAACACTGAGAAATATATTCTCAACACTGAGAAACTTACTCTCAACACTGAGAAACTTACTCTCAACACTGAGAAACTTATTTTCAACAACGAGAAACTTATTCTCAACACCGAGAAACTTATTCTCAACACCGAGAAACTTATTCTCAACACCGAGAAACATATTATTAAAACTGAGAAATATATTCTCAACACCGAGAAACTTATTCTCAACACTGAGAAATATATTCTCAACACTGAGAAACTTATTCTCAACACCGAGAAACTTACTCTTAAAACTGAGAAACTGAGATTTTTGGTATGATTTTGAATCCATCCCTCAGTGGCTTAATGGTTTTGGTCTCCACTGACAGTTGTTACATTTTTTTTTTCAGTAAAGATTTTCAACTTGAATCTTTCAGTAATCAAAATTCAATGTGTGATTTAAGTGGGCTGTTAATTTTTTGAGCTGTATATTTGAGTTCCTGTTGAGACTATTGTCTTTAGTAAACATGAGTTATTATTTTGGTGATTGGAGCACAATGTGAGACTTTACTGAGATCTGTACTAAAACGTGAGGCGACTTGTGAGATTACTGAGGTCTGTTTCTCATCAGAAATATCTCAGTAGTCAGAAACTTAAGCCTCATATATGTTTCATCTGATCTCATTCTTTGTCCTGTGGGATCTTTTAAAGACCCTTCAAAACCATGCAAATTGTTAAGTCACAGAAGAGCTTAAAGCCCAATGTGCTAAAGCTAATGCTGTAGCCTTGCTGTTGTCTGACTCAACCCACAGGAAGTGTGGTCATCTACATCCAGCATTAGAGATATATATACAGCGTCCTGTTGTGGCCATGCTCTCAGAAAAAAGCATTTATTCTTATAGCTTTCATTGGACATCTAGACCAGAGTATCAGCTACAGCTTTGCCATGCCACAGACTGTAATGAGGGGTTTTCAGTTTGCATTTGTGTTCATGCTCTGTGTGAGACTATATGAGACTGGCTATAGAGCAACTGGTAAATGTTTATATTGTACATAGTGGTTAAATTTGAATACTTAAATTAGAAAGTAGAACTTTTTCATGGATGCTAACAATATGGAAGCAGTATCATTCAGTTTGTGTTGTTATATGGGTGTCTCATTATTGATATAATGGAAATGGAAATGAGATCAGCTGGGAGTGAGCAGTATGGCAGTGTTCATCATGATAAATTATGTCACATTATCTCACAGTGTGTCCTGGATGAAATAATGGATATTATTAGTTAGAGGTGGGCGATAATTCAGAATACTTTCAATGGGATTGAGAAGTTGACTACAGTAACTTTGTAATAACGTATGGTCTTCTTATAAAACACTGAATAAAAACACCACGTTTATCATTTTGCAATGCCACATCAAAAATGAGAATGTTTTGACAAAGTTCACTTCTGGTCATAATTTATTTTTGAAAGGGTAAACTCATATTTTACATTCACTACACAAAGTGACATTTCAAGCCTTTGTTGTTTTGCTGTCAATCAGTTTGACTTACAGCTGTTAAAAATCAGAAATTCAGAATCTCAGATTATTATATTTCATTTGTAGTTTAAGTAAATTAGTATTCTAACATCGGCACGGTGGCTTAGTGGTTAGCACATTCGCCTCTCAGCGCTGAGGTCTTGGGTTCGAGTTCACATCTGAGCTGAGTTTCCATGTTCTCCCCGTGTCTGCGTGGGTTTCCTCCGGGGTCTCCGGTTTCCTCCCACAGTCCAAAAACATGGAGGTCAGGTGAATTGGCTACTCTTAAAAAAAAAAAAAAAAAAAAAAAAAACAATTGTGCGTGTGTGTTCACCTAGCGATGGACTGGCGCCCTGTCCTGGGCTTAGTTGAATAGTGTAATGCCCTGCCCTGCACCCAGTGAGGGGGTAGGGGACTAACCGCAACCCTGATAAGGACTAAGAGGGTGTGATAATGAATGAATGAATGAATATTCTAACATTATCAACATTAGCACATTAAAAGCTAAAAAAATCATTTATCTTTTTGAATTAAATGATGAATACAAGTGAACTTTTTCACGATTTTTAGAGATGCACTAGTATTTTTAAACATGTAGCACTACTGGTCCTTTTTGTGAAACTGGAGAAAAATGAAATGGGGTAAAATATGCCATGTAGTGTGAAAATATCTTCAAGTATTGTACCACTCACTCATATGATTAAATGTAGTTTTGTGTGTCCTTGTATTTCTCCCTGGTGGGGACTGACGTTAGACTGCTAAGGTTATGTTTAGGTTTATTTTTGCTTGGTAGTACTCAAGTGAATGGAATGTCCTCACTAATGTAGTACTATTGATGTGTGTTTATGCCATGTTGTGGGGATCAAAACCTGTTTAAACACTGTTGTGGGGACCTTTCTCAGGGTCTACGAAGCTGATCCCTGCAATATAAATCATGAATTTTAAGGTGAAGACATGTTTGGAGGATAAGGTTACGGTTTTAATGCCTAAAGTCTGTAATATCCCCACAATTCACACAAAACAAATGTGTGTGTATGTGTTTGAGTGCATTTAGCAGCAGCCAGTTGGCAAAGCAATAAACCTAATAATTGTGCAAGGTTGCTGTCAAATATAGCAAAATCATTTCACATGAAATATGTATAGTTTGTGACTTTAGCTCCCTCTGTGGTTTATCTGACGGTACAAACTAGGTTAGATACTTCTGTGGTAGAAACTGTGAAACAGTGTATAAAACATTGTAAAGGACTGAAAACGCACCTGCTTGAAAATCAGCAAACAAGATGCTCACCAGTTACAATGTTTGCTGTGTTTTTTGAGTATGAATGTCATTCATCTGTTCCAGCTAAAGAAAATCTTATGATTACAGTAATGCAGGTAATCACTGTTTGTTATTAGAGACTGACGAGTGTGTTTTTAAATATACTTCAAAGCTTGTTACAATAACAGTATCTTTGGTCATTATAATTCATTCCTAAATAATATTAAATTATATTTGTTCTGCCAACAGTCTGTTAACCCAAGTCACAGTGTGTGTGTGTTCAGAGTGCTGTGTGGCCTTCGAGGTTTCTCTCTGAGCCACAGGAGAGCAAAAATAAACTGGCCAGCACTGTTTTATGTAAGCAGGCCTGTCCATCCAGACAGACAGACAGACTTAGAGAGTGAGGCTGTTCTCCTCTGAGAGAACACTGCCCTTAACTTAGGGGTGTTTATTCTCTACTAAGCCTGTGGCTTTTGAAGAAATGGGATGTCGCTTCATTTTTTGCTTGTGCCTATGATGTTGCAGAAAACAGCGACATATATAATTTCTCTCTCTCTGTGTGTGTGTGTGTGTCCGTCCACTTGGGGTGACTCACTCCCCTGTGGGTGCTTCTCTCTTATCCTTTCAGAAATGGAAAGGCCTATCCTCTGTGAAAATACACAGCTAGCGCTCTCTCTCTCTCTCTCTCTCTCTCTTTCAACCACAGAACTGAGCAGCTTACAAATGGCTCCAGTATTGAGAACAACAGCGTCTTTGTCTACTAGCGGACTTAAACCGAATATGCCACACATCCACCACCCAACACACACAGTCTGTCAATGGAAGATGTGGACAGTGACATCATTTCTGTTGAGTCCAGCACATTTGGAATGACGTTAAATGTCCATGGCCATGACGGCTCTAATTCAAGTGTGCTTACATCTACATTACAGAAGTGTAACAATACAATATGCCATATTATTTCATGCTGTATTATTGCTAATGTGTTTGCCTTTGGCTGTTTCTTCAGGTTAACACATTAGCTTGTGGCATTAGCATTAGCATTTTATCACCAAAGCAAAATGTTTTTACAAGCCCATCTAAATATATGAGGCAAAACTCAACTGACCCTTTCCAGAGAGAATAGGGGTATTATACCAATGCTGAATGCTACAATAAACTACGAATGGAAACCTTAGCCTATTAGCATAAGGCACATAGTCAGGCACTCCAAACCGCTATGTCATATTGATCTGAATTATGAAGTTTGGGTGATTTGGTTCAACTTTATTGTTATTATGCTAATACAGGTTGTACAGTACAACAAAACACTGTTAAGCTAGATCCCCAGTGCAGTAATAGAAAAAGGACATGGTACAGTAAAGCAAGGGCATAAACAAAATAAACAAAGCACAAGATGAGGTGCTTATACAGCAGACAATAAATACTATACAGTAAATACAAATACTGTATGTAAGTGCAATATATATCTATATAATATAGGGTGACCAGATCCGAGATGACCTCAGCATTTTTTTTTTTTTTTTGCTTGAACATTATTATTAATAAATATTGACAAATTATGATTTTTATTTTGTAACAATTACTAGTTAGTGTTAATAATATACTAATATATTAATAACTGTGATTTATTATGAATAATAAAATTATTAAATTAAATAATACGTTATTACATATTATTAAAAATAATAAACCGTTAAAAGCATGTAGCATAAAATTATCAATAAACCTCAATTTATACATAATTATATCTCCTTTTTTAGCAAAAATAAGCAGAAATTCTGAATTATTTTGATAATAGTTCAACTTGGAGGCATGTAAATAGATGGCTTATCACAGACTGGTAGACAGGCACACAGACTCTAATGTTAATGTTTATGAATTATGACACAGACAGAACAAACACTCAACATGTAAACAAGTTACAGGTGAAAATGGACACTGTTTGAGGGACTGAGAGCAGTGACGGCCAATCACACGTTACAAAGAAATGCCAGAGCCAATTGGCGAGCTTGTAGGCAGTCTACAGGGAAACCGAGTTGGATTTCTGCTGGGTCCTAACGCCCAAGTACATTTAATATAGCGTAATATCACACTCAAGCGAACTGAACAGAATAGTGGGAGGACGAGACTAGTTTGTGAACAAAACGCTTCTCGAGTAAAACAAAATCCCAGACGTTTGTGAAATTCTGCCCGGACGTGTTTTTAAATCTCAAAAAGAGGACATGTACGGGTAAAAGAGGACGTCTGGTCACCCTTGGTAATACCTTTGTAATGCGAAAGCTCTTCAGTGCTTCTTGCTTCTTAACAATGTATTAAGCTATTGATGTTGACACATTTAGTGTTTTAGCTATATCTCACTGATTTCTTTAGATTTATCAGGCTTGTGGTGGCCTACTGTCCTGATATTGTCACTTAATCTGTCCTCATGTTGAAGACCAGCAACAGACACTCAATCACAATGGGGAACTGTGTACAAAAGGCTTGTGATTTTCTGTGGTTCCTCTAGTACACGTGTAAATGTTCTCACGGTGTTGCCGTCATTCTGCACATTCTCCATTGTTTCATTTCAAATCCAGAGTGCTAGAGTACAAAAATCATCACTGTCCAGTAACAGACTGCACTCTGTGTTGGTGTATTAATCCTAAATTAATTGAGTGAAGCTGGGCGGTTAGCATAGGCACTAAGTGTTAGCGGTGAGTCAGCATGAGCGGGCTATGGATTACATCACCGTCTGAGGGAGCATGCTCTGTGGGCTGGACTACAGATGCCCTCCCAATGCACCTCCACACACAGCTCACACTTTCTTCTCTCCTCCACTCTCCTCTGCTTTCCTTTCCTCTTCTCTCCTGTCCACTGCTTTTTTCTACTCTCCTCCACTCTCCTCTGCTTTCCTCTCCTGTGCACTACTTTCCTCTCCTTTTCTTTCCTCTCCTGTACTCTCTCTTACTTTCCTCTCCTCTCCTCTCCTTTCTTCTCCTTTGCTCTCCTCTCCTCTGTTTAAGTTAAAATGCCCCCAGTTGGCCACCTCTAATTGGAATATGATTGTAGGAGTGGCTGTGGTACACTGGTCAATCCACTATACCCAGAGAGTTGAAGGGGGCACAGCTCACCCAGGCTTACGGAGAATGCTGAGGGGGGCACAACTCACACTGGCCTGATGCTTGTTCACTATGGGCAACCCCACCATAACCTCTGACACAATTGACACCCTGTGGGTACTGGGGGGCACTGGTCATGAGCTAAAAGTTTTATTATTAAGTGAGTTCAGTTAAGTTTTGTCTTAGTTACATAGACAACAGCACAAGTTCTAGACCTGATCAACAAGCCTTGAGGCTTTGCTGCTTCTCAGCTAAAACTTACAATAAAAACAATAAGTAGTGTGAATGGGCTGTAATGTTAACATTTAGCACTTTTTTGATTGCAGCTCGTGTCAGAGAACCACGCTGCTTTGTAATTCTATGATATCTATAATTATTTGATCTGCAATGTGTATTCTGTTTGATACACACTGTGAAGAGGAATATTCTCTCTAATTAATACAAGGCTCCCCTGTTAAGAATATATACTCCAATGTGTCATTTGTGTGTGTGAGAGAGTGTGTGTTCATTAACACTCAGGCAGCAGAACTGTTGGGCTTACAGCACTGTAAACAGGCTTTAACCTTGTCACCCCACTCCACCTAATTGGCTTTACTTCACACAGCATGCACTCTGGGATTTAGTGTTTGAGTTGGAAATCCACCAAAGCACCACATGTTAAATTTTAATATGCTGCGCATTACTAAAAACACTGAAGTCACTGTTTTTCTTCCTATTAATATTTAATTAGTTGTCATTTTCTGCCTTAATTGCCTTAATGTTGCAGTAGGTGTTACGACCCTGTCATATTTCTGTACTTTCATGTGCTTAAACTGTGTTGTTCATTAAGCTTCACAAAAACCTTCCATAATTAAGAACAAGTACCAAATTTAGAAACTGCTGAGAAGCGTATACTGAGTGTGGGATTTGGAGAGATGGCTATGTTCTGAAAGTGTTACTGCAGAGCTGTGAGAATATGTGGTTCTGCAGTCTTTGGTACCATCAGGAGGCTAACACATTCACTTATTTTTACCAGCTTATTCATATGCCTTATTTTATATGACCCACTTGAAATGCATCCAATGGATATAGTCTATTGGTCTTATGTAGGGCATATAGGAGAAATTTAGCATGACACTTTACATAGACATAGTACATGGTTTAGGAGCATTCCTGATATTCCTACACTTAATGAACACAGGAAGCAAATAACGCAAGTAGGGATGCACCAAATATTTGGCAACCAAAATTATTTGACCAAAAATTGCAAAAACAACATTTTCACTGTTTGACTGAATAAGTGAAAAGACTGAATCATTTATACTGAACAATGACAATTTTAATGATATTGTTACCTTTTCCAACTTTCTGACCATTGACGTGAGCCAGAGTGGGGCTTTACTGGTAAAGTTAGGTTAATATTGGACATTTTGTTTTACATACAGAATTCTGCTTTAACAAAACACAGATTCACAAGCACAGTTGCAATTTGGTGGTAAAATGGAAAATGACATCAAACTACAACCACAACCTTTACTAAACTACAATTGTTATGATGAAGTCAGAATACAGCCGCTTAGCTTTGTGTTTGCTCCTGTAGCTGCAGTGTTAGGGACCGTCTCACAATTATCAGAAGAAATGTGAACTCATTAAACACACAAAACATCCATGTGACTTACTTTTTTTTTAGACATTTGTGACCCCGCCAGGGAAAACCAGGTCAAAGTCTTTTTTTTTTTTTCCAAAATTAGTTTTTTTCAAAACAACTTTTTTGTGAATTTAAGTTTTGTTTTTGATCAAAATATGTACTTGGATAGATATCTGAGACTGTTATCTTTCATTTACAGCAATAATACAGAGTGGCCAAGTTTTGTTGCTAATGTGAGTGACATGATATTGACTTTGGCCTAGTTTTCCCTTGCGGGGTCACATTTTGTTTCATGTTTTTTTTATTAAATATTAGTAATAATGTAATACATTCATCTTCATACATATTAATGTATTATTGTCTTTTGTTAATACGGTTTTATATACAAATATAAAAGAATAAACAATTAAACCTAAATAAACCATCATTAAACCTAATGATGTCAAACTAACTTATTAAAATACAGACATTCATTCCTGACTAACTACAAGACTAACTAGATGTTTCATTTTGTTTGGTTTCAGTTTCAGCCAAAACCTTTTCATTTTGGTGTATCACTAAACGTAAGTAATCTGAGAGAAGAATATAAGAGATATATTGATGCTGTCATTAAAGCGTTTCTTTTACACTATTTGAAAACAGCAATTGCCCTTAATATTATCAGAAATGTTTATGTTCAATAGACTCTGACATAGTTTTGGAATAGTGTTCTTACATTCATATTCAAAAGTCTTATTAAGACAGTGATGAAAAATACCTGTAAATAGCGGTATTGTAGCAAAAATAATTATATATTCAGATATATTATATATAGATATCAAATATCTGAAATTATTAGAATATTTAATTGGGAGTAAATTACTATTCAAACAGTATGAACATTAAAACAAAAAAGCTTGAAAAATGTCACTTTACATGTAATGAATATATAATATGACAATGTATCATTTTGAATCATATGATGAACACAACGTTTTTATGTTATTCTCATTTTTTGGAGCTTTAGAACAAGAAATAAAAAAAAGAAAATACAACTCAATTTGAGTATATAAACCCAACTCTAAAAAAACGATGTGAAGCCTGTTCTGCCTTTTTGATTAACCTGAACATAGAACAGCAGTGCTGGGTCTGTACTGGCCATAACCAGCGTAATGCTGTTTGCACAGACCATTGACACCCGGCCATGCACAGTACTGGAGCCACAGGAAATAATAAGCCTCTTTCGCTGACAAAGCAGCTTAATTCAGTGCCTGGTGACAACTATTTGGAAAAAGGGAATTTCAAACACTCATGGATTAACTCTTTCTGCCTAATTGAATCATTGAACTGCTGCCACCTTACTCTTCATGTCTGAGTGGCTGACTGGCATTCTGCATTTTATAGCACATGTGTGTTTTTTAATTAGTGTTATGACTGTGTGTGTATGTAGAGATGTAGCTGTGTATGTCTGAAGAGGTGACACGGTGCAGATGATGGATGAGGGTCACTTCAGTGAGCAAAGCCACTGAGCCATTTCAAAATGGCTTTAAACTGACAGGAGCTGCAGGATTTTGTTTCTGAGCACCCTTTTTTGGTGGGGATTTTCACATCTATCCAACAGAGTGAGCATCACATCAGTACTTCAGCTCCTCTCAGACATGATACAAGGTGTGAAAAACTCCACAAAATGGCAGCATGAACTCATGTCTGATGTGTTGCATTGGAGTGATGACTAATGAAGCCATGCAAAGTCAAGCAGGGATGCTGGAGACCTCGATGATGACTCAGATGCTTGGACGCTGAAGCCATGACCCATCAGCAGTTGGGCTGCATTGTGTGGAGTGTATTGTGAAGCTGTACAGGTGGGCCCCTCCTCCTCCCACATGCTGTCACTCAGGATCTGTCATTTCTGCCATGCTTCAGAAGCATCTCTCCTGCTCTCACACTGGGTGCTGTGCCCCGGATTGAATTCTGGATGCCTGCGAGGAAGATGCTGGGGAAAATGTCAGGCGTTTAATTGAATTTGTAGATAACCGCAGGGTCCAATTTGGGTGATAATCACCAGTGTAACGTGTGACGCACATGAAAGTGACATTTTGCAGCACTGCTTGAAAGTGCAAGATCACCTGTTCCAGCCCCATCATGATGGAGGAGTCATGAGGCAGCATGAAATCATCACCACCTACAACCTTTCATTCTGACCGCTACAGAACCCACACACACACACTAAAGTATGCACAACAAACCCTCATATCTCTGAAAGGGTGGCTGTATGAACTGAGCCGCAGGTTTATTACGCGCCTACCTTATACCTCATTTGTTATTTTATCAGTCTGATCTACCATTTATTTTCACTGTGCAGTATGAAGATCAGTGATTGTAGTCAGTCTGTTGCTGCACAATTTCAGTTACCCATTACTATGTTCAGCACTGGCCAAAAGACCACTACCCATCAGCTATGATTTGTATGGTGCACTGTTAATGGATGTCAGGCAAGCTAACCACACTATACCAGAGTCAGAGTCCTAGGGCAAGACTACAGTCACCTACAAATGTAACATGACAGAAATTGTATGTTGCTCTGCATAAGAGTGTCTGTTGAGTGCTGTAAATGTATAAGGTTTGGAGAATGTAGCCATTAGTAGAACATTATACTGTGTGTGTGTGTGTGTGTGTGTGTGTGTGTGTGTGTGTGTGTGTGTAAAACTGTAAAGTCCCCTTCGACTCGAAGGGAACGTCTGAATCTCGTTAGCGGAGACCATACATACATATATATTTTAATGTATATATAGTCGACGAGTCTAGTCGTCAGGACTAACCGACGGGAACATAATGTTTTCGTCGGGTCCAACTTTGTAACTTTAATAAATATTTAAGAAATATTGCATATATAAGGTATGTGTGTGTGTGTGTGTGTGTGTGTGTGTGTGTGTGTGTGTGTGTGTATGGAATATATACGTTATAAAGAATTTATAAATAATTTCAATGTTTCAACCTGGGCTGCTTTTGTAATACAAGGGCAGCCAATCAGGACTGCTGATCTGAGCAGCTGATATATATGTAATTTTATATATACATACATACCAGAGGCGATTGCTCTAAGTCTGCAAGGGAAGCTCAGCTTCCCCTGAAATGTCAAAAAATAAGTGATCAATAATATACTGTTGTGTGTACATGTCATTGACTAAATATGCGCTACAACGCGCTCAACTTTTGTTCAGAATCAGCTTCTTATCACTGGTAACGACACGGCTTTCCTCTCACTCATTCCCGTAGCTTCACAGTGCTTTAAACAGGGTGGACGCTCAGCGCCCACAGACTTCAATGGCAAAGCAAAGCGTGCTGCGAAACGAGACGAGTCATTGGATAAACGCTGGTCTTTGTCCCGCCCATCGGACGCTCAGTGTCTCTGGGGGTCTATGGGGCAGTGGGCTGGCCTCGGCTGACCCGGACGCTCAGCTTCTGCATGATGATTGGATGATCTGTCTGAGGCTGAATCCCTTTTTGATTGACAGCTAAATGAGCGAATCAGTGATATTTTTGTGTAAACATCCGTGGGAGTATTTTTTTAATTTTCATTCTGTTCTGAGTTGAACCGAAGACTTTCCTAATCATCTTACCGGCATTTTCTTTGTTAAAAACGACAAGTGACAAATCGAGCTTCTATTTCTGGTGTTTTTTTTGTAGCTGCTTGTGTTTAGAGACTGACTTCTATCACTCCTTCTGACTTCTATCAAAGTTTCTGTCCAGCGGTAGCACTCACAGGTGGACACACTTCACACTAGCCTCGCGCCAGTCCCAGCTAGCGAGCTAGCAGGTGTAAAGAGCTTCTCCTGTTTAAAGCGGCTCAAGTCTTACACCCGCAGCACCATGAGCCAAGGCCGTTTAAGCAGCCTAGCTCTGCTGGCCATTGAGAGGACACTAGTCAAGTCCCTGGAAAAGACGCCTTGTTGGTACGACAGGATCACAGATCATTTTCTTGAAAAGGAATGGAATGTAGAATTTATGCATAAATAAACTGACACATTTTATGATGTAGCCCGAAATTGAGCTTCCCCTCCTTGAAAGACCAGCATCCACCACTGATACATACATACATTCAAGAAAATAGGCGAGGTGGCCCCTATTGGTGTAATTGTTTTAATGGAGCTGTCCCACTCAGGTCTCTTGGGTATAAATGTTGTTTGAACTACATGACCATCTAGTGTAGTGTGTTTCACTGTGAAACCTGTCCCCAAGCCTACTCCTCACTGGAAGAAGTAAAGACAAAGCTAAGCTCTGGCTCTGACTCTGATGGGGTCACCCACATGACAAAGTGCTGATTTATGGTGTCTATCAGCAGGAAATTCCAGTAAGGCCTTGGCGTCTGACCCTTGAGTCCTGTCTGCCTAACACTCATTTGACATAAACTGCCATTGTTTCACTGCTCTCAACACAGACACAACCTGTGAAAGCTCCCCCGTGCTTCAGTGAGATCTGGGAATGTACCGTTATCTCCAGATGTGTGAAGTGGATTAGAGGTGGCACTCTGTGTGAGAAGTGTGACGGTTCACACCCGACATGCTCACACATGCATGTTTCTGTATGAATATGCATATGCACAGACACACTGAGTGGGAAATTTGCTGGCTCATTAGCATCAACAGGATGGAAAACCCACTCTGTATCCACAGCTCAGCAAAAGAGTGGAGTTCTTATAAGTCCTCCATTCCATCAATCAGCATTTTCATAATAACTGTTAGTCACAGCCGAAAGAGCTCGGCTGTTCACAGAATGCCACAGGACACAGCATTATGACAAACAATGCAGATGCAAAATGCCTCCCGCGTTTGCTTAAGCGTCCTGCGTCGTGACTGCTCATAGTCCCTCTAACCCCACAGCCAAGGAGAAGCATCAGTCTGCTCTGAGCTCAAGGGCACACCTTGAATATCACTGAACATGCACAGAGGTAGAAAAGACTTTAGTGCACATTAGTATGTAATCAGCTCCATCTTGAATAAACTCTCCTGTTGTTCTCCTGAGTCTGCAAGAGAGGTGTGAGGCTTTCAAGTGGAGAGGTGAAGGAGAGGAGAGAAGTCACTAATCTGTTCTAGTCATCACAAGTCACTGTTCTGCTTTAATGCATGTCCTCCAGACTTCTCGGGGAATAGACTATAATGGCCAGAGTCAACCCCGCTGGACTATGACTGATACCACACTCACTCTGTCCTTCATGACTTACCCTAGGCCTGAGCAATACAACTGATATTTCTCAAAATCAAACCCTTTTTTCATCCTGGTAATGCACATTTGAGATGTGTTGATAAACAATGTCCTACAG
Organism: Crenuchus spilurus; assembly: GCA_036984385.1. Lineage (NCBI taxonomy): Eukaryota > Metazoa > Chordata > Actinopteri > Characiformes > Crenuchidae > Crenuchus > Crenuchus spilurus. Next base: position 25,445 of record BRDA01025878.1, read on the forward strand.
TCAAGTTTTTGTAGCAAAGGAACACATAATAATAATAATAATAATAATAGTCCAGTACGGCAGATGTAGATGTGGTTTGTATGCATTCTAGTGTTTTCCAAAATCCAATTGACCTTTTTTGGTTCATGACTTAAATGGTCATTTTAAACTAGGGGTGCACTGGATTTTTGGTAACTGAAATTATTCAGCTGAATTTTTTTGGTGTTTGGCCATATAAGTGAAAAGACTGAATAATTTATAGCAAACAATGACATTTTTAATGACACTTACCTTGGACATTCTGAATTCTGTTTTTCCTTAACAGTTGACAAAACACAGATTTACCAGCACAGTAACAGTTTAGTGGTTATGAAATGAAAGAAGACAACAAACTACAACCTCAAACTGCAGTTATGTTGATGTCAGAATACAACCGCTTAGCTTTGTGTTGTTTACTCAGCGGCTGCAGTGTTAGGGACTGTCTCACAATTACCAGTAGAAATGTTAAGTGTTTCACTCGTCTGTAGCCACTGATGCTCAAATTAAACATGCAAAACATTTATGTGACTTACATTATTCATTTTAGATTCATAATTCATTTTATTTTATATTTTTTAATGAATAAAGCCTCTTATGGCTTCTGTCAGAGGACCTAAAAAACTGTCAGCATCAATTTTCGAGCTTGACTTGTGAACTTTTTCTTGGTGGGTGATTGAGGATGTTTCAATTCCATACTCTGCTATTTACTCTCACACTCGTAGTGATGTCTCGTCCATGTCTTGTCACCAGTAATGATACTTTTTAATAAAATTTTACTTATTGCTCCAAATTTGTCCTAACACATCTGCACTAAATCACTGCACCCTGCTGTTCCCTTATGCAAATCATAAGTGGGCGGCCATTTTTCCTTGCCCTGTAATCTATATATGATCTGATGTAACACATTCAAATCTGCACAGCAGTTATGGAAACAGAGACCAACCACAGAAAGTGTATATAAGACACTGACCCCAACAGAAGTTATAATATAACTAAAAGTGTGGATCCTATGCCTCTAACCACAAGAATTTCAATGCACATATGTCCCGACATGTAGTGCAAATGTCAAATTAAGTTGAAACTTGAAACTATAATTTTTGACTCTTGTATGTTTCATCACCTCTCATTGTAGGGGCTATATTGTCAATTTAATGGCACTCACTACCATATAAATAATTCAGATGATTAATTTCTCATATTTTCATTGTATGCAACTATTAAAGTACAGGCCTAAAGTCGCTGAATGAACTGATGAGCTGTTCTGCTCACTGCTGCCATCTTAAGGTGCTATAACACCAACAGCTATAATGTTTGTAGTTTTTCTAAGACCCAAGACTTTCTTTTATTTATGTGCATTTTCTTCAACATACCTGATGACCACACCAAATTAATACTATACTATGACAAAAGCTTTTGTCTGTGTAAAATAACTTTGATCAGATTAAATAACTGAATTCCTCAAATTGAGATTATGTAATCATTGTAATACAGTATTCAGTCAATTGTACACAATCTACATCACAAATATCTTGTGAAAATTCTTTTATTTGTATTTCCCAGCTCTAACTTGTTTTAAGGGCTTTTTGATTTTCTTTAGATTTTTTTTAAAGTCAATCACCCCATCCTGTTTGCCTTCTTTTACTATTTTTCCCACTGTACCATTTTACCATCCACCTCTCAGCAGGCCTGAGCTAAAAACCGATATGAAGGAATTTGGAGCAGTGAATAAATCAGTCATATCAGAACTGTATTAGAAGTCTGTTTATGTGTAAATAGCAGCTCATCAGCATGCTGTGTTAGTCTGAACATAGCTCCTCAGCTACTGGCCTGAGAGAAGTGCAAGTGGTTTGGCATTGTTCCATTAACAGAAGGAAGGAGGGGCGGAGAGGTGAGAGGTGAGAGTAGTAAAAGACTAGAAAGTGTTTATAGTGTCAGGCCAGCTCCCAGCAGACAGCAGTGTAATGAGGGAATTGAGTCATTTAGTTTTGCAAGCCTAATAAATATTCATACAGTATAAGCGTTATGGAGCAACTTGTGTTTATGCTTGTGATGTGTAATTTCAGTTATACACACACACACACACACACAAACACACGCGCACACACACACACATAAGCAGGCATTCATCTTTATCAGTTTTTATTTGGCCCTTCAGCTACATTATTAAATTTATAGGAGCTTTATGACTGCCCAACCAATAATTTTGGGGTTTATACACCTCTATAGACTGTTATACTTGTGCTAATGTGAAAATGTTGTGGGTGATATAACAATGTAATGCTGATCTAAAGCTACAGATATTAGCTGAAATAAGAAAATTTGGCCAAAAATAGCTAAATATAAAAAATATAAACAATATACTATATACTACTATATACAATATACTAAGTTCTTAGCATATTTTTATTATTCTTTCATTCACAATGATTAGTGCTCACAGTTACAGGTTTGGCCAAGAGAGTGAGAGAGAAAGAAAGAGAAGAGGGAGAAAGATGAAAGAGAAATATAGAAAAAAAAACAGAAAATGAGAGTGCGAGAGTAAGGAGCAAGAGGAAGAGATGAAAGAAAGAAAGGGTGAGGAAGAGAAAGAGAGGAATATGAAGAGAAAGAGAGATATGTGAGATGACAGAGGGACTTATCACAACATTGTGAGACAGGATTTGTACTAGTGCTTGAAATCCTTGAAAATGCTTGAATCTGAATGTATTTTCTAGGTTTGAAAAGTGCTGGAATTTTGGATGAAGTGCCTGAAAATGCTTGTAATTGTTACTGTATTTCTTTTAACAACAAATGGTTATGTGACTGAATAGAGATAAAATAAGTCAGAGAGCCTAAAATGAAAACTGTTCTGCCTGGGTCTTATTTGCAAAGTCCACTTATGTTTCTTTTCCTTTAATTTCTTATCCTTCTGTGATTACCAAACATGAGTCTTTGTTTATAGTGTAATACCATCTTTTTAATGCCATTAAAAGTGAAATAATTGCTTTGAGTATGTATGGTATGTATTTGTATGAACATGTAATGCACCACAGCAGTAAGGTGCTGAAAATGCTTGAAAACAGATCTTTGAAAGTGCTTGAATTTGACCTTGAGAGCTTTCTAAAACAGTAGTTTCAACGATGAAAGGTCCAAATGTTTTCTAGGTTTATTAAAGTAAGAACCACAAACTGGGACATAGCACCAAATTATGAGCCTATGCACAAGCAGTGCCCAGGGCCCCGCCTCCTACTATTAGATATTATTTCCTTTAATATTTAAAAGTAAATTAAATTCCAGACTCCTCAAGGGCTGTCCTCCCATTTGGAGCCCTGGTAACTTGACTCGCAGAAATGAGGAACTCAAGCTTCCCATGAGTAACTCAAGCTGCATACTTGCATCACCTCAGACTCTCATATACCCAACATTTACAATGACGACCAACATTTAGGTCAGTGGTGTCAAACTCCAGTCCTGAAGGACTGGCGTGCATCACGGTTTGGTGATTTCTCTGCTCTGACCCTACAATTAAACCTGGTAATTAGCTGCTGAGTTGAATCAAGTGTCTTTCACCCAACTGTGCAGGAGTCTGGCCCTTCAGGACTGGACTTTGATACCCCAAATTTAGATCCTCAACATCCCTTTTTTCTTGTCTGGCTCTCGTCTCCTCTCTCCTCACTATGCCTGCTCACTTCTTTGTCCTGTCTGCCTGGCTTCTAGAGACTCTCTGGCACTGCTCTACAAAAGAAAACACCATGGATTGGATATTAAGTGGTCTCCAATGCTATTATCACCATCTTCTCTATGAGAAGTCTGGGCTTGGGGGAGCCTGTTTGTCCTAATGGACTTTTTGCGGCTGGATACGTGATGGATGGAATCCTCAGGTGCCTAGCGTCACTGTCCACGTGGACGGAAAGAGGACGCACTATTGGAACACTGGTACGGGATTTAGCTAAAATTGGCATAAAGCAATATCACTGTTTACTGAGAAATTAATGTGTTGGGTTTGCTTGTCCGGGCCCTATGAGGCGCCCAACTGATTTTGATCTGTGGGGCAGTACGGACATTGGCTGTGATTAACACCAACCTGGATAATATCTCGGTGTGGATGACGTTCTGCAAAGAGCAAGACATTTGGAGATCCTATGGACTAAATAGTGACCTTGGCAATTTCAGGTTTGCTTGCACTGAAACCATGTCTGAGATTTGTTTTGGCTCCCTTCTTATCACAGCTGACCTTGCTGTGGTATTCCAAAACCTCCACTAGGGTGGGTTGCCATGGAGACTCTTCCCCCTCCCAACCACCTCTGACCACCTCTACCACTTGCTATATCTTGTCATTTGTGTGCTTATGCAAAGAGTTTTTGACATGTTTACATATTTTTTTCTCTTATCTTCCTCCATCATGTATGCTTTTGTTTCCTTACTTTCTTTCAAGGTGAGCGCCGTAATGGCTGCCCTCCCAGCAATGCTGGGGCCTTCATTTCGTTGTACTTGTACAATGAAAATAAAGTTTCATTCATTCATTTAGATTTTGCAAAAAGGTTTATTGTTAAAGTTTATTGAATGCAAACTCAGGAAATATTCAGCTTATTCACTGTCAAATGTATCTGATCACATTTGTTTCTATTATTTGGTAACCCTATGAGAAGGCTTGGACAGTCGCCCAGATCACCCATATGGTTAATCTAGCCCTCTAAACACTACTTCTATTTAGTAGCTCTATACTCATCTTCGTACCGTAATCCCATCAATAAAAATTTCCTTCACATGTGATTGGTTCTTTGCACAGTGACAGACCAACACATTGGAGCTTTGCAGCTGGACTGGAAGAGACTGCAGACTCCCTACAGAGACTGCAAGTCAGTGCAAGCCTTTCCCATACAAAACAAGACGATGGAGGACTTTTCATTAACTTGCAGACTGATTTAGTGTGTTAGCTCACAGCTGAGATCATGTGTTCTCTGTCTGCTAATGGCTTTAGATAGCCAGGGTCAGTGAGCAGAACATTAGACCTTTGTGCTGATGCTGTGTGTTTAGCATGTCTGCTAACCGATCCTCCCCACTAACACTGCAGAACAGGGAGGTGTCACTGAAGCTAAAGTGGCTTTGACATTTCTTCCAAATTCCTGTCTTTGAGATCATGACATCTTTACTTCTGGAGCTTTTAACTGCTGAGCTGTCAGAGGTGTTTAGCAGAACTTATTAAGAAGTGCTGAAATGTCCTGAGAGGAGTAATGAAGCGTGTTGAATATAGAACAGGATTAGCAGATGTAAAATCAGTCTCCAAGACTGCAAAGAACTTCTTTGCATTCATCCCTTCATTTAGAAGGTTATGGCCTCAGAAGAGTTCACTGCTCTGTAGCTCACATGCTTTTGAAGTAATGACTTTGAAAGTAAAATAGGAGTTTTGCACTTTCCAGTCCATGTATTTCATGCCTGCAGTCTTATATAGATTAGATTTCTGTGCACATCAGTTTAGCATCACCAAGTAAGCCAAGAGACAATACTAACAGTAAGGGAATTAAAAGCCAGTAGGATAAACACTCAATGGCCACTTCATTAGGTACACATGCCTTGTATCTACACTCACTGTCCATTTTATCAGCTCCACTGACCATATAGATGTACTTTGTACTACATTTATAGACAATAGCTCTGTTTCTCTGTATACTTTGTTAGCCTCCTTACATTATGTTCTTTAATAATAACCAAACATTTAATAATAACCATAAATGTAATAACCACAGAGCAGGGTAGGTTATTTGGAAGGATGGTGACCCTGGCATGGTGATGCATTGTGCTGGTGCAAGTGAATCAGATCTCAAACTATCAGTATGTTTCAGTAGTTTAGGTCATTTTGTAACATTTTGGCTTGGTCACAACACCTTCATTCATATTCAGAAATAGAACTTTTAATTATGAAGAACTCAGATAATAAACTTTACTGATGATCTAGACTGACAGCTTAGTGAAGCAGAGGTTGAATAAAGTGAGCAGACCAAATGAATGATGGCAGTTAGGTTGCAGGACATATCTTCTGAAAAGCTTCAGGGCATTGCCCAGCTGGCACACTGGGAAGATTGGAGTTTACTGCTAATCACAGATACTGCCCTTAGGCTGCCCCTATACTGACCCTCAGGGCAAGACTGCAACAGAAGGCCAACATCACTGCAGTTTTTATCCCTTACCAAAGCCCCCAACT
>BRDA01025880.1:0-15376 GCA_036984385.1 Crenuchus spilurus
GTATGCTTTAGTCTGTTTTCTTTGAAATTGAAGAATTGAAGTTTTAAAATGGCAATAATCAGGGTTCCAGCAAGGTCTTAAAAAGTCTAAAATTCTAAACTTTAAATTGAAGGCCTTATAAAGTCTTAAAAACGGCCAGATATCCTTCCAAGGTCTTAAATTAAATTTATTAAAGTCTTAAGTTTTTACTTTTACTTTCAGAGAAGCTGGTCTAATTGGAAGACAGTTTGGCTAACTTTTGCTAACGTCGACTAAATGCATCAGTGTAAATGTAGTTCTGTTCTCTGTGTTTATGTGGGGGCTACCGGTGTGGGTCGTTGTCTTTGAACTACAAATCCCATGATAACTGCATGCTACTACTTCCGTGAAGACACTGTTAGAGCCGTTAGCAATCTTCGTTGCTATAGTTAGCGAGTTTTCAGACTTTTGTAGACGTTGTAGACGTTTCCCGGTGTTATTGAATACGGCGTTATGTTTGTGCCATAATTCTGAGCGCGCACGGATGTGTTGAGCGAGCAAGACCTTTGATACTGAGATTGGTGATAAAAAAGAAGAACTCAGACATATGTACAGTGAGGTTGTATTTATGCATGCTAGTGTTGTGTTGGTAAGGTTACTTGTGTCGAGATTGTAACTATCTGTTCTAATATTGAATGAAATTAATAGTCTTCAATAACTGAATTAATAAAAAAATGTTTTGAGAATGTCTGGGATCATTAGAATGTTTCTGGCAATTTATCATGTTGGTCTTAAATTTCACTGACAATGGTCTTAAAAGGTCTTAATAAAGTCTTAAGTTTAACTCACCAAAACCTGCAAGAATCCTGAATAATGTGTCTTTTATAATCAGTTTGTTATCACCTTGTTTTACAACAGTAATGTTTATAGTAGAGCCCGACAGATATATCGGCCGATAAAGCGTTTAAAAGTCTATCAGCTATTGGCCAAAATTTGGCCGATAGGCGCAGAGCAAAACACTTTTGATTTTCCTTGCCTGGAGGGCTGGGAACATTATGTAATTGCGCCGCTAATCCAGCAGAGGGCGCGCGCAGACCAAGTCCTGTTCAGATCACGTCCATGTCACGTCCATGCAGCATGCTTGCCTGTTGACTGAGCAGCAGCCCAGAGGAGACGTAGAATTCTGAGAGCGACTGAGAACTGTGCATCATACATTTGTCAATGGTAAGTTTATAAGTAGCTTGTGAAATAAACATCAGCAAAAGATTTCCACTCAACTCTCCAACCCGCTTGCCTCAAGCTAAAAGCTTTAGCTACCTGCTAAACTAGCAAGATACAATTTATGAGAGATAATTTAGCATATAACCTTGCTAAAATAAAATCTTAGCCAGAACAATGTAACACACAATGAAATATAGCAGTTCTAAGTAATAACATTATCTTTTCCGTAAATTAAATGCATAGTTTGTCTGAAGTAAATTAATCTGATTGAACATGACCGAGAACACACTGCTACTGCAGCTCAATATTAAAACACGATTCTAGTTTAATTTATAACATATAGTGGAGTGAATCATGAAATAAAAAACAACCAGTGCACTCTTAACCCTTGGGTGGGACCAGGTACAGTGGTATGTCAAATCGTTTGGCTTCACGTAATTGCAGTACTGCGCCTCAAAGCGTATTTTAGGTCTATTTTCCGATATAAGGCAAAGTGACATGGGGACGCGCTTAGCAGACTTTCGTGACCAGCTTGCATCAGTTGATTTCTGATCAGAATGTGGCGAGCTGCGAGCCTTTGTGACACCTGTAGCTAGAGAAGCAGAGTAGTGGCAGTCAGGCTTTATAGCCCCCGTTTGTGCTCACAGAAGCCAGAGCAAGCCCCCCGCTCAGCACGCAGTCAGACTTCGGGCTCTTGCGCCTAAATCCAGGGTAAAGCACACTTATCAACTTCATAAAAGATTCTAGTATATTCAGCCCCTCGTGTGTATTGTGCCTGTGCGTGTGCGCGTATCCATGGTAACACGCAGGCGCTGTGCAGCCAGAGATTTTTTTCTCATACGTTGTTGTGCTGATAAAAATAACAAAATGTTACCTCTAATTTCCACTTACTTACCAGCAACCTGTATGCTGCTTGTCCTGACTAACAGAAATAAAGCAGTATACATTAAATACAAAAAAGAAAATATTATGAATTAAGAGCTTTCTTACTGTGTGAATGTAATAATAGTTACTTATATTGTTCTGGCTAAGGTTTTATTTATGTTTCAGTTTAAATGACTATTTTATTTTATTGACCTTTATTAAATTATTGCACAGTACTATTCCCTGAATGTTTTGTTTTCAGGCATATGTAAAATATTGACAAATGTATCCATGGTAACGGGCAGGCGCTGTGCAGCCAGAGATTCTTTCCTCATATATTGTTTTGCGGACAGAGATAACAAAACAGCTCGATATGTTACCACTTACTTACCAGTAACTTGTCTGCTGCTTGTCCCGACTAACAGACATAGAACAGTATTTGACCTTTATTAAATTATTGACCTTTATTTATTATTGACCTTTATTAAATTATTGACATTTATTTATTATTGACCTTTATTAAATTATTGCACAGTACTGTTCCCTGGATGTTTTGTTTTCAGGCATATGTAAAAGATTGACATTTTTTTATTTTATGTATTTTTCTAAAAGATTGTAAAATGTGCAGTTATGTTTGTTCTAAACAGGTCTTCAATATATGTTAAAATATTTGTAATTTTATGTTACATTATTTATTATGTTCAAATCAAGCACTGTTTTACTTTTGACAGTAAAAGCATTTGAAACAAGTTATATGTTAAATCTTCAATTCCACAAATTGTAAAAGAATTATCGGCAGATGTATTGTTATCGGCATTTTCTTCCTCTTTATTATCGGTATCGTATCGGCCACCCCAAAATCCATATCGGTAGTTTATAGTACCTCATGATTCATTTATAACAATAATGTTAAACATCACTTTGCTTGAAGCACTCATTTATGGCATTATAAACATTTATTATGTGTTTATTATGGCTAATATGTATTTTAGGTGCTTTATAGTTATTCACAGGTGATATTCAACCTTAATTCATGCATTATAAGGAAAAAATGCATTAAATGTATAGTGAAAGTTGTGTTACTATGTGATTATTGCACAGTATCTATAGTTTATTATAGGGGCTTTATAATGCATTATTTAACTTTATAAGTCTGCTTACAAAGCTTTATTACAATGCTACAAAGAGTTATAACCACATTTATAATGGCTTATAAATACAGGTTTCATAAGTCCTTTATAACTGATCATGTCATTGTATGTTTATAAAGCATTACAATGATTGAAAACGTTTATAATGATGAAAAAGACTTAAAATGTCAATCACTTTACTTGAAGCACTCTGTGATGGCATTTTGAATGTTTATAATGCTTTATAATTATAATAAGGCCTTTATAACCGTGGAGAACATTATTTGCTTATAATGCATTATAATGAATTATATTAATGTTATAACATGTTTATAAGTCATCATATAAGTCATCATGGTGGCATCACGGTGACTTAGTGGTTAGCACGTTCGCCTCTCAGCGCTGAGGTCTTGGGTTCGAGTCCACATCTGTGCGGAGTTTCCATGTTCTCCCCGTGTCTGCGTGGGTTTCCTCCGGGGACTCCGGTTTCCTCCCACAGTCCAAAAACATGGAGATCAGGTGAATTGGCTACTCTAAAAAAAAATTACCCTGGTGTGTGTGTGTGTGTGAATGTGTATGTCTGTGTATGTATGTATGTATGTGTGTGTCTATGTATGTATGCCCAGATATGGTTGGCACTCTGTCCTGGGTGATCCCCTAGTGCTCGATGCAGTCCTCCAGGTGGACGGTCGTTTCTGGTTGAGAGTACGCTGTGCGTGATTGGCTGCTGCTTCTCGCCGGTGTGTGTGATTGAGTGTGTGTAAATGGAGTGTGTTGATTGTAAAGCGTCCTTGGGTTTGAGAAAGGCGCTATATAAGTGTAACATTCATTCATTCATTCATTCATCAAACCCAGACTTATAATGTATATTGAGAGCCTCATGATGCATTATTAGAGTTTATAAAGCATTATTACCAAGTTACCAAGAGTTTTAAACACATTTATAATTACTTATAAATTTATTATTACTTATAAATGTAGGCTTCATAGAAAGTGTTACCCATTTATGCAATAAAACACAGATAAATAAGTGTTCTGAAGTAGAACCCATAAATAAACCTTCTTCAGTAGCCTAGGCCCGTCAAATAAACAGAGTGAACGTAGCCACGGATGATGAGAGAAGATGAAAAGAATGATTGACAACTTTTCCGTTAAAAATGTTAAGTTAAGGCCTGATCCGTCCGAAAATCATAACCAATACTCTGACACGGGGCCATCGACCTCCCAGGTTATGTCGAGCCATAGTCCGGAGATGACATCAGATAATGAGTCACATACAATCGACTCTGAGCCAGAACCCACTGAAAATAAATGGGGAAAGTGTGTACATTTTGAAGACTGTGACTTGACCAGTTTCCCTAGCTAAGATACAGTAAAGCTGATAATATTGCATTGCATTGCATTTTGTTTTCAAATTTCACTTATGTTGAGATGTTTTAAGTTCAAATTTCAGCTCAGTGAAGCACTTTAAGCACCAAAACTTTATCAGTAAGTTACCTTTCTTGTAGAATTGTACTTCAAATAAAGAAATTTATGTTGGACTAGATTGTTAGTTAATCATTTACAAGCCAATATTGCCTATGTGGACAGCAATTAAAAAAGAAAAAGAAAACCTGTAAAACTGGTGTTAAATGTGATGCAGTCAAAATTTGGGTGCACCTAACTTTTGTGCTGGTGCACCTAAGAAAAAAATTTAGGCGCACCAGTGCAGCCAGTGCAAAAAGTTAGTCTAGAGCCCTGTAAATGTTTTCCAGTAGAACACTCAGATAAATAAAAGTTCTGCAGTTCTGACCCTCGTTGTGCTGATAGACTTATACAGATGTATGGTTTGACAGTAAGGGAGGGTAAATGAGATGTGCTGCATTTACAGATGTACATACTGGTGAATGGTGCTGTATGGGAAGCTGTACTAGAGAACCTGTGTTCTGTGTGTATTTAGATCAGTGTGTGCTTTCAGGCAGGCTGAGGACACTCAGTGTTGACATCTCTGTTTATTTAAGGATCCTGTTACTGATCCAAACACACCAACACATCTGACTCATCATTTTACACCACTTTAACAACTCTTCACCAATCACAGCGCTCATATAAATGTATTAGACCAATTATACCAACCAATCAATTAGTCAAGACTCTTCGGGTGCCTTCTTTAATTTTACACTAGCAATATTAGGCTAATTAATACTATTAATGGACCAATATCATGGACAAAAACTACTAGTGCATCTCCAAAATATTGTAATATGGTGAAAAAGTTCATTTTTGTCCATAGTTTACATAATTTACTTATATGTTTTATATTTATTACACATAAAGTGGCATATTACAGGTGTTTTAATGTTGTTTGAGTAGTTTATTCAACTTAATTCAATCTACTCAAACTCCAAATGAAATTGTGATGTTTCACTGAGGTGAGAGATGTGCTGGTGCCGGACAGGTGAGAGACAGACACTACAAAGGGCTACATGGCATAAAGTTTGACAGTGAAGGTGCTGTGATCCCGGAACATACAAACCAAACAAACCCAAACAAAAAATACCAAACCTAAGTGACAAACTACACATTTACACATTACTGTACCCTAGTATAACTGCGGTTTGGACAGCCAAGTCCAAGGCTGTACACACCCACAAGTCCAATAACAAAGTCCAGGTGAGAGCAACAACAACATCCAGGGCTGTTGGCCTCCAAGTGCACCCCACGTGAAGGGACCCAAAGGGGATCACAAAAGGAGAGGGATGGAGGGCACACAACCACCTGCAAAATGGCAGAACCCAGGACATTGGCATTGTTTTGCGTGCATGCAGGAACTCCGGTAGCTGCTGCCATTGTGGGTGTGGCTTCCCTGTCCACCAGAATAGTAGGCATGGCTTTTTGGACCACCATGTCTGTGGGAGTGGGCGGAGCCTCAGCAATCTCCTCGGGAGTGGTTGGAGCCTCTGCAATCTCCTCGGGAGTGGGCGGCGCCTCTGCAATCTCCTCGGGAGTGGGCGGCGCCTCTGCAATCTCCTTAGGAGTGGGCAGATCCTCTGTGATCTCCTTAGGAACATTCAGAACTGTTCCAAGCTCTTCGGAAGCACTCAGGACTGTGCAGAACTGCTTGGGAGCATTTGGGACTGTGTGTAGCTCTTTGGAGACGTCCGTAGAAGCGAATGGAGGAGAGATGACATGATGATGATTGTTACACTTATATAGTGCCTTTCTCAAACCCAAGGACACTTTACAATCAGCACACATACTCCATTTACACACACTCAATCACACACACTGATGAGAAGCGGCAGCCAATTGCGACCGTCCACCTGGAGGACTGCATCGAGCACTAGGGGATCACCCAGGACAGAGTGCCAATCATATCTGGGCAAACATACATACAGACATTCATATACACATTCACACACACCAGGGTAATGTTTTTTTTTTTTTTTTGAGTATCCAATTCACCTGATCTCCATGTTTTTAGACTGTGGGAGGAAACCGGAGTCCCCGGAGGAATCCCACGCAGACACGGGGAGAACATGGAAACTCCGCACAGATGTCTTGGGACTCGAACCCAAGACCTCAGCGGTGAGAGGCGAACGTGCTAACCACTAAGCCAGCGTGCCGCCATCCTCAAGGGAAGGTGGGACCGCTAAGGCTTTCTCAGAAATCTCTCGAGAACCATCGAAGGTAGACTCAATCCTTATGTCCACTTCTCCGGTGATGCCTCTCTCTCGGCCTCCCCTCCTCTTCTTTTGCAGCCAAAAGAATATACAGTGGTAGCCCTACTTACGAGCATCCCTACTAACGAGTATTCCAGGTAACGAGTCGAGATCTCTGAATATTTTTGTTCCAGGTAACGAGTAAAATTCCAAGTAACGAGTAGCGTAAATTTCTTCAAGTATGCCAAACCGCTAGGGGCGCTGCGGTCTTAAGATCCCCTAGATGCCCGTAGAAGAAGAGGTCAGTCAATACCTTTGACCACTGTCCAGTAAATGTGAAAGTACTAGTGAAAGCGACGCTAAGGTAGCAAAAGGTAGTGAACAAGAAAGTTAGATAAATTTTACTTTTACTTTTCATATAAGTGTACCCATGCAATATACATATGCCCGTCCTCCTGTCCTCCTTAGCCACCAGCCTACACTAGCGTCGTCGTTGTCACATTTATGTTTTAAAAAACCCATATAAACACATTATTTAGCATATTAAAGTATACTCTATATTGGCCGGCTGACACGGATTAATCAGTTTTCTTATGATTCATGTATTCTTGTATTCTTGTATGTATGTATACATGTATTCTTATGGGGAAAATGCATCCAGCTAACGAGCAAACCAGCTAACGAGCTCAGCTCCTGCACGGATTAAACTCGCAAGTAGGGTTACCACTGTATATATATATAATATAAAATATAAAAATAAATATTTTAATCATTTGAGAGTCTAGATTTCTAATCATACTAATCGACATTAAAAAAGGCTTAAAAATGTCAGTTAACTTCTAATTAATGTAAATGTAATTAATATATATGTAATTAAATTTAGTTCTATATAATTTTATAAATAAAATTATTAACAAAAATGAACATTTTCACCATATTTCTTTTAGATGCAGTAGTTTCACCACAGTTAACCATGATTAGTGATTTAAACATAAAACACAATGAGATTGCACTTTGGCCTCCCTGAATGAACCAGTTTATGCTCCATCGAGTATAAAATAGGTTCAGTACAGAGTCCCTTATACATCCAGGCCACTAGGTGGCAGTGTAGCGACTCTTACGTAATCACTGCAGAAAATTACATATTGCTCATTTACATAAAGGGGTTGCAATATAGTTCAGTTACAAAACCTACACTTTATGTATCAGTTCATATACTGTAGGACACATACTCAAACTAAGCTGCAAAAATAGGCCATTTTAATTTTAATGTTTTTGTGATGTCATGGCCTTAAATGTACAGTAAGAAAAGAATGACTTTATTAATGTTTTTTTGTACGTAAATCTTCACAAACATCACAGTTTACACATTTAGTGAATATGTGAATAACACAGTCTACTGCATGTCTAGCATGTTAGTTTCATTATCTTAAAGAAGTGAAGTGAAAGTGACACATTGACTATTCTGCTTGCACACATATTAAATTAATCTCTATATTTAACCTATCTGTGAAGTGAAACACACACACACACACACACACACACACACACACAAACCAGTGAGCACACTAGTTGGCACTTCATTTGGATTTTGTCAGTGGGGTCGAACCAACGGCACTCACAATGCTCATACTTTAAACACAAGCCCATGGCTGCTCATTAAACAAGCCTAGGGAACAAGCCAGCAACCTTTTGGTCACAAGCCCATGGCTGCCTTGTTCATTCACTACAAGCCCACGGCTGCCCCCTAAGTGGTGAACACAGGGATTGAACAGCAACTTTCCACTGACAATGCTGGTTCTTTTACCACAAACCCACAGCTGCCCCCTAAACAAATGTCATCTGCTGGGGTTGAACAGTCAACTTTTCCAGTCACAAGACTATTTTTTAACCTGGACTGCCTCCAAAACAAGCCTTGAGATCAAGCCAGCAACTTTCTGGTCACAAATCTACAGCTGCCTGGTTCCTTAGTGCACGGCTGTGTGGTTCCCTAACAAAGAGCCCACAGCTGCCCCCTAAACAAATGGCAACTGCTGGGGTTAAACAGGCAACCTTCCTGTTGAACCAACGCTGCCCCCTAAACAAGCCTCGGACTCAAACCAGCAGCCTTCTGTTCAAACCCACAACTGCCTAGTACCTTAGCTCATGGCTTCCTCCCTGACTGCCAGGATCACACTGGTGATGTTTAATCCTGGACTGAGTCTCTGGTTTCCTCTCTCAGTCCAAAATCATGGAAGTCAGGTGAGTCGTTTACTGTCTTAGTGTGAGTTTGTGTATGTGTCTGTACATAGCTATTGACTGGTGCTCTGTTCTGGGTTTGGCTTAGAATAGTTGTATGCACCCATTCAAGGGGTAGGGGTGCTTACTGTGACCAGGATTAAGATGATTGGTGGATGGAACTGATTGATTTCATTTGATGTTAGATTGTTTGGACAGTTACTCAAACTAAAGTAGAAAGGATGTTATGAACAATAGCATCATCCCTTCTCCATCCTCTCTCCTCTGATTGGCTGCTTTTGGGCCTCAGATCATGTGACTTTATTCTCTTCCCACTGTGCTCGGTGGGCATGGGGTGATGTTGACACTTGCGGTTTTCGTGGTGAAGGATTGGTGTGCAGGCATCCGTGCTGTTGCTCACGTACGTCTGTGACTAAGCCCACCTCTTGGCTGGTCAGCGACCTTCACCTGTGCCGAAGGTCACATTAACACGAGAGTCATATCAAACAGGACGTTACATATTAACCAGTGTCTGCTTACACTGAGAAACAGGGACAGCTGAGCTCGACTGATCTGCAAAGAAGAAAAACTATATTTAATACATAACCTTTACAGAAGTGCTTAAAAGTTTTTGAGCCGTACAGAATTTACTATATCTCTTCATAAATTTAAGCCAAAACATCAGATTGCCACACAAGTACTAAAAGTAGATAAAGAACTTTTATTAGACTTTATTGATGAAAATTATCCAATATTACAGTCTGTGAGGATCAAAAGTATGTAAACCTTTAGGATCAGCAGATCATTAGCGTCAGGTGTTGTCAATCAATGAGATGACAATCAGGTGTGAGTGGGTGCAAATGCATTGATAAATAGGTGATTAAGTCACTCTCCTCTAATCTTCACTTCAAAGTCCACTCAGACCAGCTGATGCATTGTTTCCACAGAAAAGGTCTTCACTGTTGGAGTCACAGGTCATGACCTCTTGCTGGTCCAGACTCTGACAAGAATAATCCTGCTCCTGTGCGAAAAACAAACCTGTCTATGTCTGTCTGTTCATGCCAGGAGTCTGCTGAGAATGAACTGAGATTATTGTGAAGATATTTAATGCACATTCACAATAATATTGATATGCATCTGCAGGAGTTATGAATATATCTGCAGACAAGACGAAAGCAGTTTTGGCCACAATAGAGTCTTTAAGTGAAATCAACTCATTTGTGAGATGGTACCTAACACTGCAGTCGCCGGAGCAAACACAAAGCTAAGTGTCTGTATTGTGGCTTCATCATAAGTGCAGTTTAGTAAAGGTTGTGCTTGTAGTGTTGTCTTCTTCCATTTCACCACCAAACTGTAACTGTGCTGTTGAATCTGTTTTGTTGGTGAGGAAAATAACAATTCTGAATGTTAAACCAACATTAAACTAACTTTACTGCAGTGAACTTACACTCTGGGTCCTGTTTACAGCTGGGAACTAGAAACAGGTAACAGTGTAATTAAAAATGTAATTGTTTGCCCTGAGTGGCTCAATGGACTAAGGCACTGACACTATAATCAGAGGATCACAAGTATGAATCCCAGTCATGCTACTTGCCATCACCAACCGAGGGCCGAGAGAGCAAAATTGGTTGCGTTGTCTCTGGGTGAGTAGATGTCGCTCTCTTATCATCGCTACTACCATACAAAGTCCACATCACCCGAGTGGAGTAGAACGTCTGCCATATTGCTTTGATAATTTGATAGATTGCATTGATAGTTATTAGACTAACATTTGCTAACTCCTTGGTTATGTTACAGGGTTGGAAAACCATTTAACTTGCTCATATGAAGAGTCTCAACTTAGCATAGTTAAGCTAGCATTAGCTAGTTAGCTTATTGCTCATACAAGCACAGCACCAGTGTTTGCCATCAGACCTGTTTATCCCCGTTGCCCAGTTAATCACGCATCTTACAAGACAAAACAGGCCAAAGTTATCCTAATAGAGCAACATCTTACACACTATGTAACCACTGAATAAACATATCTTGTTAAATAAAAACATAAATCTGAGTAATAGCAAATTTTCAACAAAGCAATATGGTGGACATTCGACTGCACTCTGGTGATGACTTAAAATCTGAGGGTTTCTGAGTGAGAGCAAAATGGCCTTAATACGTCAATGGGCAGATGTATGGGTGGTGCATTTCAGAAAGTCAACCCAGCAACGTTTTCATTGTGAGAACGTTTTCATTATGTTGGCTGAGCACAGAAAGCGTTTGTTTTTGACACTTTAATCTGAATAATTTTAGTTGACAAATATTCAGTGCATCATTATTTATTACTTTATTATATAACCTACATGTCTTCTGTGTGTTTATTTGTGATGATGATGATGTTAAAATGGTGATAAATCTGATAAAATAAGGTTTCTTTACCTGCATGTATCCTTCCACTGTGAATGGATTTTAAAAACAGTCTTAAATCTTCCCCAAACTCTCAGACATCAAACAATCTGTTCATAACCATCTGATGTATTAACTGAGGGAGCTTTTAGACGTCAGATTATCATCAAAATCACTGTAAACTTTCTCTAGAATAGAACCTTTTACATCAGTACTCTCCCCTGCCTGAGCAGGCTGAGGTGGACCCTCTCTCCCTCCAAGAAAAGCTCCTGATTGGCTGAGACCCTCCTCGTACAAACCCTATAGTGGAGCCTGACGCTAACGAGCACCAGCTGGAGTCCGTCTTTAATCGTCCCAAATTTACTCCCCCCAAGGGATGGGGCCACATTCAGAAGTCTGGAGCATTTCTGCTGAGTCATCATTCATTTAGTAGTAATGTTCCAGAGGTCCTGATGCCTGAGACCACTTCCCCTCAGATCTGTGAGGTCCTAGCACATCTGGAGACACTTCAGATATTCACAAGACGCTTCTTTTTTTTTTTACCCCTGATTTTCTCTCAATGTATTTTAGTGACCAATTAATCCACCCCTTCTATCAACTCTCCCTATCACTATCACTTGCAATGTCCCTGACTTTCCTCGGAGGGGGCAGACGAGCACAGGCCTCCAGTGACACCAGTGACATCAAGCCCTGTTTTTCTGAACTGCACCAGGAAGCTAGCATGCTCCGAGGAAAGTTCAGCTCCCCAATTCTACTCTCTCGAGGCCTCGGCTGCCGACGGCAAACAGCATGACTGGGATTCGAACTTGTGATCCTTGCATCATAGTGACAGCTCTTTAGTCTGCTGAGCCACTGAGGGGCCACAAGAAGCTTCTTAAAGGGGCTGTATCCTAGAACATTTTTGCAGTTTTTTTTTTTAAATAAAAAAGTCAAATCAAGGCTGCCCATGTTTTGTAACATCACAGAAATCAATACATATACACGTTGGTGCATCTCCAAAAATTATATTGTGAAAAAGTTTATTTGTGCTCATAATTCAACTTAAGTAGTATGTTTCTATGATACACAATATGGTGAGCTAGAGTTAGAACAGATAAAACATGCCAGCATTAAAAAAATGCTAAAAAAAAACACTATTTAGTGATTTGTATTTAACGTTTTACATGCTGTGCTGCACAAAAACACTAAAACAGGACTAATTACACTCTCAATTTAATCAAACATGCACTGACTGATATCTACGATATGCTCAGAAAAGCATATTGTGATGTAATTTATCATAATCAATATTGTCATATTGCCCAGTTCTAGGTGAAGCTACTGTTGGATGGGCTCAAATCTGCTCTTATAAAACTCATGGTGAACAGTGTACTGAATCTGTGGACATCTCATTGGTCCTCTTCTGTATTGGAAATAAAAGAGCAGTTTTGGGGGAGTTATGGGTGAGCTAAGTTGACTGTTTTACTCAGACGTGTTTCAGCCTGTCAGATTTATACAATTTGCATTGCAAATACTTCCCCTTCAGTACTCTGTTAGGTTCTCTTTCACACAAAAAAGAGATCTTAGCAAGTGAAACCCCTTTAAATTTGATCTCATGTCTGATTTTACTAATTTAGAAAATGATTTAAGATAATTATCAGACAACTTTTACTTGTTTTAAGTCAGGAAAATGTGTGGTGTGAGGTATTGTGTACAGTGTTCTGTACAGGAGGTGTGAAGTATTGTATACAGTGTCCTGTACAGGAGGTGTGAGGTGTTGTGTACAGTGTTATGTACAGGAGGTGTGAAGTATTGTGTACAGTGTTGTGTACAGGAGGTGTGAGGTATTATGCACAGTGTTGTGTATAGCAGGTGTGAGGTCTTATGTACAGTGTTCTGTACAGGAGGTGTGAGGTATTAAGTACAGTGTTGTGTGTGAGGTATTGTGTACAGTGTTCTGTACTGGAGGTGTGAGTTATTGTGTACAGTGTTCTGTACTGGAGGTGTGAATTATTACTGTTATTCGATTTTTCATATATTCTTCTTCTTCTTCTTCTTCCTCCGCCAGATTTTTGACGCGCTTCTTGTCCCGCAGTTTTCGAGATATCGACACCGTTCCAACTCCAGATTGTTCGGTCCGATTGTGTGATCCGGGCTTGTTCACAGAATTTTGATCGGATTTACGGTTTTCCTAAAAACTTCCTTAATCTGGGATTTTTTTCCCATAGAGAATGAATGGGGAGCATGCTCATCTACTGTACTTCTGCATGACCGATTGGCACCATTTTGGATACATTATATCAGGGCAGGCCCCTGAGCACAAATTCACTGTTGTTTTGACCTGCACTCGTTTATTTGTCGTTTTATTGCCATCCCTTTTTCGTCCCATTGACCTCCATTCATTTTTGGCCATACCAAATTCCACTCTTCCATTTGCGCGACAACAACCAAAATCGATATACTACATCATAGCAGGTAACAGAGCTCTAGTCCAGAGCCATACTGACCCGCACTCCTTTTTTTGTCACTTTTTCTTCCCTCGTTCTTCCCATTGACTTCCATTCATTTTCACATACACTCAGGCTACAGAGTTTCTGTCCCAACAGCCACCAACATTCATGTACTCCATCAGGACAGATAACTGAGAGCTGTAGTGCAGGGCCATACTGACCCGCACTTCTCTTTTTCTCATCTTTTCATCCCTCGTTCTTCACATTCATTTTCACATAGACACATGGCAACCGCCTTAGGTCCCACAGCAACCGCCTTGGGGCCCATAGAAAACCGCCTTGGGGCCCATAGCAACGGCCTTGGGTGCCATAGCAACGGCCTTGGGTGCCATAGCAACCGCCTTGCGACCCATAGCAACCGCCTTGGGTGCCATAGCAACGGGCTTGGGTGCCATAGCAACAGCCTTGCGGCCCATAGCAACGGCCTTGGGACCCATAGCAACGGCCTTGGGACCCATAGCAACCCCCTTGAGTGCCATAGCAACGGCCTTGCGGCCCATAGCAACGGCCTTGGGAGCTATAGCAACGGCCTTGGGTACCATAGCAACGGCCTTGGGGACCACAGCAACCGCCTTGGGAACAACAGCAACGGCCTTGGGAGCCATAGCAACGGCCTTGGGAACCATAGCAACGACCTTGGGTTCCATAGCAACGGCTTTGCGGCCCATAGCAACGGCTTTGCGGCCCATAGCAACGGCCTTGGGACCCATAGCAACGGCCTTGGGACCCATAGCAACCACCTTGGGACCAATAGCAACCAACCTGGGACCCATAGCAACCGCCTTGGGTGCTATAGCAACCGCCTTGGGTGCTATAGCAACCGCCTTGGGGACCCATAGCAACGGCCGTGGGAACCATAGCAACGGCCTTGGGTGCCATAGCAATGGCCTTGGGGACCATAGCAACCGCCTTGGGTGCCATAGCAACCCCCTTGGGTGCCATAGCAACGGCCTTGGGAACCATAGCAACGACCTTGGGTTCCATAGCAACCGCCTTGGGTTCCATAGCAACCGCCTTGGGGACCATAGCAACGGCCTTGGGTGCCATAGCAACGGCCTTGGGACCCATAGCAACGGCCTTGGGACCCATAGCAACCACCTTGGGACCAATAGCAACCAACCTGGGACCCATAGCAACCGCCTTGGGTACCATAGCAACCGCCTTGGGTACTATAGCAACCGCCTTGGGTGCTATAGCAACCGCCTTGGGTGCTATAGCAACCGCCTTGGGGACCCATAGCAACGGCCGTGGGAACCATAGCAACGGCCTTGGGTGCCATAGCAATGGCCTTGGGGACCATAGCAACCGCCTTGGGTGCCATAGCAACCCCCTTGGGTGCCATAGCAACGGCCTTACGGCCCATAGCAACGGCCTTGGGAGACATAGCAACGGCCTTGGGTACCATAGCAACGGCCTTGGGGACCACAGCAACCGTCTTGGGTGCCATAGCAACCGCCTTGGGAGCCATAGCAAC
>BRDA01025882.1:0-25161 GCA_036984385.1 Crenuchus spilurus
TGGAAAGGCACCATTAATGCAGAGAACTATGTTCAGGTTCTAGAACAACATATGCTCCCATCTAGACGTCATCTCTTTCAGGGAAGACCCTGCACAGACCAAGAAGGGGGGGATGCTACACAGTGGTAAAAATGCCTTGTCCCAACTTTTTTGGGATTTGTTGACGCCATTAAATTTTGAAACAACATATTTTTCCCTTAAAATGATTCTCTCCGTTTAAACTTTTGATCTGTGATTTGTGTTCTATTCTGAATAAAATATTAGATGTTGGCACCTCCACATCATTGCATTCAGTTTTTATTCACAATTTGTTTAGTGTCCCAACTTTTTTGGAATCCGGTTTGTAGATACTTTGATCCACTTTATAAACTACAGTAGAAATGAGATAAATGGTTCAAATATATTTATTTACAAGAAATTGATAAGGCTGCCAATAATTGTTAACATTTTATGGGAAATAGTTATTTCTTAGTCAGGATTTTTTCTTTATTTTTTTCACTTGAATTGAAAGTTGCTTTTAAAAAAAAATTGAGTGAGATTATGCTTCTGCAATAAAAAAATTATTTATTTTAAGGCTTTTAACACATTTTAACCAGGGGTGCCAATAATTATGGAGGGCACTGTATATATGAAGAAGAATCTTTAAAAACAGTCTGGTTTGTACTTTTCAAACCCTTACAGGCAATTTGAAGCTTCATTAGGCCAAACCTTCACCATTTTAGACTGCACTTATCTTGGCTGGTTTGGTTTGTAAACTGGAATACGGCCTATAGTACTGTTGTCAGATGCGCCCAAATGATATTTCATGGACACTTTGTACACCCCACTGATAAATCCCTAGAATAGAGATCTCTTCCCACCCACTTATTTCTGCACCATGCTTGGCATTCGCTTTTGTGTGAAAGTATACAGAAGTGCAAAAGTATGTACATGGCTTGTCCATGTGTAACACGTGTTTGCTTGGTCCACAGTCAGAAGGGGAAGTTGTATGTATTAATGACCATATTACACTACAAACAGGTAACTTAAAAGTTCAGCATTTTGAGTTTTGAGGAAGTCAGCTGCTGAATGCATCTTAAAATAATTATTAAAAATAGTAACAAATAGAAAGAAACAAAACAAATTATTAAAGGTTGCTTTACCTTGTTTTTAACATGTTCCTGTGGGTTTAACACAGTGTGAGCTGCAGAGGGCAATACTGAGCTGTGAGTGGACACTCGGAGGCTCAATCTCTGTGATATGGCAATTTGAGTTAAGAGTGATTAGAAAATCATGTTAGAAACCTTTGTTTAAAGTGTATCTAAGCTAAATTGTCAGATTCGAGAGTGAAAGTCAATAAGTAACTGTATGTTTTTGTGGATGTTCTTGAATTTATGTTCATGTTATATACTATTTTGTAAGATGTAAGATATTAACATCTTAGTGATTGTAACCTTATACACTACCGGCCCAATTTTTCCAGTTTTTTATTGACAAAGATTCCGTTTAATGTCTCATTGCACTCTGAAATGAAAACATAGGAGTTAATTAAGAACTCATGGAATAAATTTATAGACAAAATGTATAAATTTTGGACTCATCAAAGTAGCACCTTTAACAGCTGATCACACTCGTGACATTCTTTCTACAATAGACATCAAATATTCTTCAGACAGTTCTTCACAAATCTGCTGCAGAAGTTCACATAAATGTTGGCACTTCTGTCCAGTTCATCCCAAATCAGCTGGATGGGGTTTAAGTCTGGAGACTGCTGCTGCTCCATGTTTTCAAGCTGACCTTCTTGTTGGCTTTTCCTGAGGTAGTTCTGGCAGAGCTTGGACCATTTTTGGGTCATTATCTTGCTGTAGGATGAACCTCTGACCAACTAAAACTGTTCTAAAACTTTTGACCTTTAGTGTATATTGTACTTTGCTTTCTAACCTGCTTAGAAAAGGCTTTGAGGTGTAATAATGCCTCTTTTTAACTATTCCATCTAAGGCTGAGCTGAAAGTTCATAAACAGCCCTCATCAACAACCTGCAATCAACAGTGCTTCATATCCTGACATGCAGCTTTAGTTTCAGTGATCTCTGAATTCACATAGACCAGGTTTATATTAGTTTTTTTTTTTCTAGAACACAAAATACAATCCAGTATTGCATATTGAGTTTAATTGTGAGCTGGGTGTATCGTTATGCCCTTAGTGTATAAGTTATTTAATTTGGGGCATAGACAGAGGGTTTGGCATCTGGGACTTGGGAATAACAGGAAATGTCCTATGTACCTGACTCTAGGAGGGTGAAGCCTCCTCAGATGCAGAAGTCCTACACCTTTTCTTTTCAAGCTGCTACTGATTCGTTATCTCTGGACAGAACAACACGCTTGGAGGAAAGTGCAGGATCTCTAGCTCTGATGAATTAGCTGGCAGACGCCTGAGCCAGCAGGCATTACTTAGTAGTGTTTGGGAGACAACACAGCCAGTTTTGCTCTCTCGGGACCTAGCTGTCGATGACAAACAGCATGCAAAAATACAAAAGGAGCACCTTTTTGTTTTAAGGTTGATCCTAATTTACTAAAATTCTAATTAAATATTCGAATAAATTGAGATTATGGGTTTCTGATTTTCTTGAACTATGTCATACTGATCAACAGTAAAGCAAAAAGGACATAAAATGTCACTTTGTGTTATTAATACAGATTTTTACATAAAGTTTGACAGCTTTGAATTAAATTCTGAACACGAATGAACTTTTACACAATGTTCTTTTATTTGCACTGATGTGAGGTTTATCTGAGCCAACATTAGAAACCTCATTCTGAGGACTGAATATTTGGGCTGGATGAAAGGAAACATGGCCTGAAATGCATCACTGGTTCATGCTGTTGGTGGCAAAACAGTGAAGTGTAGATAATGATTGACACTTGCTTTGTTTGTGTCTCACTTATTTGGCAACACTAGTGCTGTTGACTGCAGTACATCTTTAAGACAGAGAAAACAACAAGAGTAACAGAACTTTTTTGAAATGTTATACATTTGGCAGAACATCCAATAAAACACTGATGCAAAATTTTAATAAACATACTATTTACTTTTATGATACTGATGGAGTTTATTGGAAATTATAAATTTGAGTTTTTCTGCTGTATTGAAAAATTAACATTTATAATTTCCATTAAACTCCATCAGTAATGACCGTGAAATATTGACTCATACTCTGGTCATTTTGTTCTTTAAAAGTTTTAGCTTTAAAGTGAGCTGATTTGAATTAAAGTACTTCAAGCTGGATCCTTTTTGGTGGGCAATTTAAGAAAAACATGTTCTGATTCAGTGTTTTTAAATTGTAAATGAATACTGAAGTCATCCAAACTATGAAGGAACACAAGATATATTACATGTAGTAAGCTTGGAAGTGTTAAACAAACCAACACATATTTTAGATTTTAAATTCTTCAAAGTAGACACACAACTAATGGTCTCAAACACATTAAGAGGGCAATAAATGCAAGTCATCAACTCTTGACAAGGCACAGCTGTTAACTGAAAGCCATTCTAGGTGACTACCTTATAAAGCTGATTGAGAAACTATCAATGCAGACCATTTTTAAATAATGACAAACCACTGAATGTCAAGAATGTGTCCAAACTTTTGACTGGTACTGTAGCATACGCAATCATGTACAACCTACTCTCCATCAATAGAAGAAGAGTGTTTCCAACGCAAAAAAAAAAAAAAAAAACATTAAAGCATGCATAAAGCTATTTTGACTTCTCGAAGTTTTACACATTACCATTTTCTTTTACTAAAGAATCCTTAAAACACCACAAGTGATGGATGCCCAACCTTATCTCAAGATTTTTCTGGTCTTTCAAATAAGCTATGTATGGTTTGGAACAAAAATGTTAAACCACAGAATTGTTGAAATACATAAAGATACTGTTCAAAAATTTTTGAGGCACCCAACAGTAGCATATGTCTGGAAACACTGATTGTAATTCTGGAGTGATAATTGACTATAATCTTAAAAAAAACTCTTGGCTTGGACATACAGTTGTAGAAAAAAGCCTTTAATTGGTATTTAAAATTGTGAAGATTCCTTAGATTTGAGTTCTTGTGTCTGTAAAACCCGTTAACTACAGTGTTTATCCTGAAAGTGGTCTTTTGGAATGAAACCCTTCAGTTTTCCTTCTGATGGCAGTTTCATCTTTGAACCTCATTAAGTTTAATCAGCTATCTGTCCTGTTAAGATGGTTCGGTGGAACTATGTTCTCTGAGAAGTGCCGTTCACTGAGGTGTGAAAGAGAAAAGCAGAGCGAGGAGGAAGACGAGGGGCAAACGTGTGATAGTGCTGAAGAACGGCTCAGGCAAGCGTGAGGTTCAGTGCGAGCGGCAGGAGGGCAGAGTCCACTCGTCTCTAAACGATGGGGGGATGGAGGGAATGCTGAATCAGGCACGTCCCCGAGCACTCATCCCCATCCTCCCATCCCCACGGGTGGGTGTATGTGGGCGGCTGGGCGGCTGAGTGGACGGACATTGTCTCCCACTGGACTACGTCTAAACAAGTCAGGGTATTGATATACGACAAATGAGCCCACAACAAGCCAATGTTTCCAGTTTACAAATCCTTTAAAAGTTCTTAGAGCACTGGAGGAGAAAATACCTTCATGGTCAAACTTGATACATTCAAAATTAAATGCAAATGAGGCCTTTTAGGATCAACCTAAGCTATACTTCCTAAGAAGTTTTCACTAGATTTTCTAAAGACCCTTTGTTGTAACATTTTGGAAGTCTGAAGAACCTGCACATAATGTAAATGATGTACACAAGTGAAAGTCCCAGTTTTCTTCCTAGAACCATACATCTAAGCCAAGAACCATTGTGTGTATGGAAAAATACTTCATTTATGTTGTGCAAATGCCCAAAAACAGTAAAGACACTGTCAGGACATACCTATTTGTTGAAGCACATTAGTTATGAAACACTCGATTAACTTGAGTTACTGTTTAGCCGAACGATTGTAGCTAAAAATGACTTGGAGACTTCTCACAGTGGAGAAAGTGAGCGGAGGAGTACAGCTCACATTACATCTGTGTGGAATCCAAAATGAACTTTCCTTAAAACTGTAGCAGAAAGAACTTGAAGTCTAACTTCATGTGTAGAGTACATACAAAACGTACTGAGACTCAGAGCTTGCAGGTCTCTGGGCTGCTGCCCACATCACATGCACTTTTGAAGATAATTAGCCTCTAGTCTTTATGGTTGATTTTTTATAGGGCCTGAGACCTGCTCCAGCCACCACTAACAACTGTTACATCTCACACTGTCAGTCATAATTGCTGAGTTCTTCAGGTTTTTACTGTATCATAAAATCACTGTAGCTTCATAACATTTGAGTATTACAGTGCAACAGTGTCAGTGTCGCTGCACTTGGACCCCGACCTGTAATTTTAGAAGATCAGAGTGTAGAAAGACAGAACTGGTTTGATGTTTGAGAACATGGGTTTGAGATAGAGGGTTGAAGTTCTAAGCAACACTGGTGCTTGAGTATGGAAATAGTGTTCTATATTTCTCTGTTCCAACCTGCTGTAAATACAGTGGTGCTTGAAAGTTTGTGAAACCTTTATAAAGTTCTATATTTCTACATAAATATGATCTTAAACAACATCAGATTTTTGCACAAGTCCTAAAAGTAGATAAAGAGAACCCAGTTAAACAAATGAGACAAAAATATTATACTTGGTCATTTATTTATTGAGGAAAATAATCCAATATGACATATTTGTGAGAGGCAAAAATATGTGAACCTTTGTTTTCAGTATCTCGTGTGACCCCCCCTGTGCAGAATAACTGCAACTAAACACTTCCAGTAACTGTTCTTTAAGCATTTTTTGATAGATCCACTTGTTTAGGGTCGTTGTCTTGCTGCATGACCCACCTTCTCTTGAGATTCAGTTCATGGACAGATGTCCTGACATTTTCTTTAGAATTCTCTGATATAATTCAGAATTTATTGTTCCATCAATGATGGCAAGCCGTCCTGGCCCAGATGCAGCAAAACAGGCCCAAACATACTACCACCACCATGTTTCACAGATGGGATAAGGTTCTTATGCTGGATGCAGTGTTTTCCTTTCTCCAAACATAACATTTTTCATTTAAACGCAATAAGTTTTATTTTGGTCTCATCCGTCCACAAAACATTTTCCAATACTCCTCTTGCTTGTCCACGTGATCTTTAGCAGACAAGCAGAAATGTTCTTTTTGGAGAGCAGTGGCTTTCTCCTTGCAACCCTGCCATGCTCACCATTGTTCTTCAGTGTTGTTCAACCTGATGGTGGACTCACAAACATTAACATTAGCCAATGTGAGAGAGACCTTCAGTTGCTTGGGGTCCTTTGTGACCTCGCAAACTATTACACACCTTGCTCTTTGATGATCGACCACTCCTGAGGAGGGTAATAATGGTCGTGAATTTCTTCCATTTGTACACAGTCTGTCTTATTATGGATTAATGATGTCCAAACTCTTTAGAGATGGTTTTGTAACCTTTTCCAGCCTGATGATCAACATCTTTTTCTGTGCCATGATACACTTCCACAAACATGTGCTGTGAGGTGCAGACATTAATAGATTCCTGTTCTTTAAATAAAACATGGTGCTCACTCACACCTGATTGTCATCCCTTTGATTGAAAACACCTGACTCTAATTTCACCTTCAAATTAACTGCTAATCCTAGAGGTTCACATACTTTTGCCTCTCACAAATATGTCATACTGGATCATTTTCCTCAATAAATAAATGACCAAGTGTAATATTTTGGTCTCATTTGTTTAACTGGGTTCTCTTTATCTACTTTTAGGACTTGTGTGAAAATCTGATGTTTTAGGTCATATTTATGCAGTAATATAGAACATTCTAAAGGGTTCACAAACTTTCAAGTGCCACTGTATATGCATGCTCAGTAACTTTAGAAATAGCAGTTGGCATAGAGGGAAACTTTATTCATTAGTAAAGGTGGTTCTTAATTGAATGTCATTGATATTTGCTGTCTGCATGAATCCAAAAAGGTTTGTATTTCCCGTTTAATCGATTCCACTGGATCTTAATCTTCTTCAAGATCACAAGTGTAAATTATAACCTCTATCAATTCTTCACGCCTTCCAGTCCTGACGCTGAAATAAGTGTCTTATGCTGACATTTGTGCACTCACTGGTTACATGCAAAGGTTTGATGATTGTCTAATAAGTTAACATACTACAGAGAACACACAAAAAATTTGTGCTCTGTGAGATTTCTATTTGTTTGCAGGATTAAGCACATTGGGGAAAATAAAATCTTTCATTTTATTCAAAGTACCATATCTTTATGGCTGTAACTATACTATATGCTATACACCAGTGATCCTCACAATTTTTTTCAAAAGAGCCATATTGACAGATCAAAGTCAAGGAGAGAGCCACAATATCACCCCACGTCACTCAAATAATGTAAAAAAAATAAACAACCCACCTATGGACTAAACCTTTGTTAACTGAATATATTGCTCTAGCTAGCTTATAGAATCGCTGCTGCCATGTAGCCACCCTGCTGCAGGGTTGCCAGGTCCAACAAAAATATCCAGCCTAAAGTCAGTCTAAAACCCGCCCTTTAGAAGCTTAAACTAGCCCAGAATATGTCTGTCACACGTTTGAAGCGAATGGCAAAACAACTGTGTACGAGTGTACGACTTAGTATTTTGTTTATAAAGGATTTATTATGATTATTGCTATTTATCTTAAAGTCATTAATAATATGATAACATGAGTGTTTTATTAGTTCTTTTATAAGTGTTAAACCGTGAACCTGGCAACTGTGCTCTGCTGTCTCGTGCAGCCTGCTGTTGGAAACAGTGCCTGTGTTGCCAGGTTCCACAGTATCCCCCATTTGGAACCAACTTTAATTGAGGCAAAATGAGAGGGCAAGTGCTTGGAATGTAGAGCGAATTATATGTCTCTGTAACATGCTTTTAAAAATACTTTGGCTGTGCTGGCGTACTTTCGTAACCGGTCACAAGAGCCACCAATAAAGCACGGCAAGCCGCATGTGGCTCGGGAGCCGCGCAATGAGTATCCCTGCTATACACTATACATTATACACAGGGATGGTAAGATTCACTGATTTGCATCGGAACACCAGCATCAAAGCTGTGATTGCCATAATTATAAAAGTGTGCAACGGATATACATGTGCATCTACAAAAAGTAATGACGTGGATGATGACATGGCTCCCCAAACCATCACTGATTGTGGAAATTTCACACTAGACCTCAAGCAGCTTGGATTGTGTGTCTCTCCACTCTTCCTCCAGACTCTGGGACCTTAATTTCCAAATGAAATGCAAAATTGACTTTCAGTGATGGTTTAGGGAGCCAAGTTAGTTGGTCCGTTGTGTTAAATCAAGTCCAAAGTCAGAGCAGCTGTCTACCAGGACATTTTAGAGCACTTCATACTTCTGTCTGCTGACAAGTTTAATGGAGATGTAGATTTCATTTTCCAGCAGGACTTGGCAACTCCCCATACTGCCAAAAGTACCAGTACCTGGTTTAATAACCACAGTATAACTGTGCTTGACTGACCAGCAAATTCACCTGACCTAAACCTCACAGAGACTCTATGAGCTACTGTCAAGAGGAAGATGAGAGACAATAGACCCAACAATGCAGATGAGCTGAAGGCCGCTATCAAAGCAACCTGGACTTCCATAATACCTCAACAGTGCCACAGGCTGATCATCTCCATGCCACACCGCACTGATGAAGTAATTTATGCAAAAGGAGAGTTTTTCAAACTGCTGCCAATACATCACCACCATGCAGGCAATGCGCTCAGAGGAAAGCGCAGGTTCCTCAGTTTTGATGGATTGCCTGGCAGGTGCATGAGTCAGCCAATATTACTTGGTAATGCTGGGGAGAGAGTGCCATCTTACCCACCCATTGAGAGCATGGCCAATTTTTGGTCCTGGTTGTTCATGGCAAGCAGCATGATTGGGATTTGAAATTGCGATCCTCGGATCAAAGCGAACAGTGCATTAGTCTGCTGAGCCACTCGGGGTGTTTGTACAACTATGATAGATTGAATAGCAAAGGGGTACAGCTACGCCCCTGTAAATTTTGTGTTTGCGCCATTTAAAATATTCTAGAAACACTCCTATCAGTTACCCAGAGTAACTTACAGTTTCAGTCATGTTATATTTGTATGAATGGAATATTAGGAGTCTTGCACAGTGACTCTTGTTGGTACTCTGTGGTGTATTTGCCCAAGTTACAAGGAAGCAATGTTGATACCCACTACACTAGCAAGAACGACGATTATTTAGAAATGTGACATGTAGCTAATACTTTTATATTTAGATTGACTCCACCTGTCATCCTTAATCATGGTGTTGCTTAACAATTCTCCTCAAGTCTCTTGGAAGGTGGAGGCATGTCCACAGATTATCACAAAGGATGAAAATCTGTACCATATTGAACTTCATTACATTGTATTCTTTTGCACATCAGGTTGAATTTTTTAATCAGATGCTGTTGAACTGCACTGCATGATAATAAGGGTGAATTATATCATATAGCATTAGCAGAGGTATTTTTAATGTTTTGAATCATTGGCAATGTATCAAGATGTGTGTTAGCCTCCCTTCCCTTCTCTAGAATAAGCAGAAGGCTCTGCATGCATTAAGTTATGAAATTTAAAATGATAAAAATCTCATCGGATAAACAACCGAAACCACTGAAAAGTATATTTGTTCATGGTGAATTCAGTCCTATGTGATTATCCAGTTTCATTGTAAAGTATCTGAATATGTCAAGCCAACTGATGCCCCAAAGCAGCTTTACAGAGTTCTAGTAATAACATAAAAACACAAAATATTTCTACGTTATGATAAATTACCTCACAATATTCTTTTCTGATTAAACGTGTGTATTGTCAATTCTTGGAATTTGAATAACATATTTAGACCAGTTACAGATATTGGCAACTACTGAATTTTAAGTCTCTATAGGTTCTATTCTAAATGTGTGGTGTATTGCAAAAATGCATTTAAGTATGATAAATTTCCTTCCACTCTTTAATATGTACAATAAATGTGAGTTCCTGTTGACTGTACAGTAAATGTTACTGATCATGCAAATGAAGTTGCTTATGACTGAAGTTAATGATTAACACAGTGATGAAGAGCCTCTTTATATACAGGCTACAGAGATCTATTTCTGATGTGTTAGCAAGAAGCAGTTACAGTATAAACAAACCCTTTACACCATCACCTATATTATATAAAAGGCCAGTGAGGCTGTCATTCCAAGCGGGAACACATCCTGTGGAAGTAAACAGCTGTCTGAAGGCTGGTATTAACTGATTAAAAAAGCAGAGTCAGGTGTGCTGCTGCTTAAGTGGAATTAAAATCCTAATTACTGACCTCTGCTTTCGCTTGTTGGTGAAATTAGGGAGCTTAAGGAAACATTTAACCTCTGAGTTACTAACCTCGGGATGAGCACTGCCTGAGCATTAGGTGTTCTTTCAGACACATAACTGATCTTTTCTGAGAACTTTTTGATAGATTAAACTTTTTGCTAATGTGATAACACACAATGGAATTTGACCTCTGCATATAACCCATCAGTGCAGTGAAACACACACTAGTAAATACTAGTGAAAACATGTGCCCCATGCACATCCAGTGAAGCTAAGTAGGTCTGAATCTGGTTAGTACTTGGATGGGAGACCATCAAGAAAAAGCTTGAATGGCTGTTGGAAGTGTTGATGGGGACAACAGAAGGTACATTCTTGTGGTCTGAGGTGGCCCACATCTGGCCCTCATCACCCATTTAATTGCCACATGGACTGATGGCACTTGGCTGGACTGCTCCCAGTTGCCTGATGTGGGCCACATATCAGCTAAATGTAGGAGGCACTGCCATATCTCTGCCAGAAGTGGACCACACCTGTAATGGTGCATGTGGGCCAAATGTGTATTTCCAATATAATGCTCACATTCAGTTTGCCAGTGCCGACACTGGGCCAGCAGTGCCATTTTTCAGCCAGAGTGACCCACATCTGTATGCTATCTGGGGGCTGATATTGCAAAATGTCATATTGTGATATTTCAAGAAGCTTTTTACTGAACACAATATGCCTATATCTGACATCCAAGTTAGAACAGACAAAAAGAAACCAGCATTTTAAAAACACTACCAAAAACTATACATCTAATGATTTGTCTTACATGATGTGCTGCAGTAATTCCAAATAAACAGGTCCAATTATAGACTTGTTTAATAAAACACGCCAGTTGTAGGTATTTTTAAATACTGACTCTTTTTAAGTACTGAAACAATATGCACAGAAAAGCATATTTTCACATATTGTGTTGTAATTGATCACAATATTGATCATTATTGTCATATTACTTAGCTCAAATGTATCCCAGCACACTGACGGGGACATTACTGTACAAGTGGCACCGTACTTCAGGTGAGATTTAAAATCAAGGTCAGAAAAAGATAAGAAAAACTCTCTAGTCTCTCCTCACCTCTCTTGTCTAGTAGATAATGTGTAGTGAGTATTCTGGCACAGACTGGCTGCTGTTGCATCATCCAGGTGGATGTTGCACATTGGTAGAGGTGGAGGTGACATTTGTCCTGAATGTCAAAGTGCTTTTAATGTCTAAAAATTTAACTATAAGCAAGTAAAAGCTGCAAGAAATGTCCGTTCCTGCAGTCAGATTGTAGACATGTCCTTTTGTACACGCATTTTAAATCTGATCTCTAGAAAGTGACATATTTTGTCCAGTCTGATGAATTCAGAGCAGGGGCAGATTGTGAGGATAGAGTTATGGAAGTATAGCTAATAATCATAACAATCATTTGTGGGTAAATGAAACCATTTTCTGATGATGCACATTTGATATAGACATCCATGTAACATGCAGTGTAGACAGTATAAAAACAGAATTTAACAGCTAATCTGATTTGTATCCACTGTCAGGGGCAGGACCGGCCCATATCTGAATTGAACTTTGTTCTAGTTAAAGGGCAATTGATAGTTTTGAGAAAAGTCTTTGGCCTACAGCTTTTTCTTTTAAATATAAATATCCATTTATGGCAGAGACATATATGTAGGGTGTTCTGAGGCAAAATATTCTCCAAATATTTTTTTATCATTATCAGCAGTCTCAACATTGAATGTACATGTGCATCTCAATAAATTAGAACATCATCAAAAATGAAATTTACTTTAGCAATACAATTAAAAACGTTAAGCTCATATATTATATAGATTCATTACACAATACATAAATGTTCTTTACTGAAAAGTATGTACAGTATATGCACTCAGTACTTGGTCGGGGCTCCTTTTGCATGAATTGCTGCATCACTGCGGTGTGGCATAGAGCCTGTAGCACTGTTGAGGTGTTATGGAAGCCCAGGTTGCTTTGATAGCGGCCTTCAGCTCGTCTGCATGGTTAGGTCTGGTCTCTCTCATATTTCTTTTGACAATAGCTCATAGATTCTCTGTTCTGTTATAAAAGCTCACTTCAGTTTGGATAGAAAATGAAGTGGCTATATTTTCAAAATATATAATATAATGTAAAATAATAGTATTCATGTGTACCACCACAACTTTAAAGAAAATTTGTAAATCTGTCTTTAAGTTTCTCTGTAAATTATGTTTTGAAAAATCAGTGGATTTCTTTTTTATATTTGATAAAATTATATTTTTTGTTGATGAGTCCACATCTTGTTTTCTACAGACATATTGATCCAGGTTAACTGATCAGTACTACAGGCCTTGCATCGTGCTTCCTCTTATTCATGGCTATATCTTTTGTTTTATATTTTATGTTTTCCTTTGTCAATTTTGTTTAATCTGGGGTTGATAATATTTACAACTGTAGTCACAGCAGTGTCAAGGTATTTGGAGATGCTCTTATAGTCTTTACATTGAACATGCTTGCCTATAATTTTCTTTCTGATCTCCTCAGACATCTCTCTCCTTTGTTTTCTCTGGCCCATGTTCAGCGTGAGGCACATGATGATTCCCAACACCAGAGTGACTACTTTCCTCCACTGAAATAGGATAAATGTGTGTAATATTAGTTAATGACTACAATCCAATGATTTGTTATCTCTTCTGGGTTTACCAGTGGCCTGGGCCATTTTAGAGTATCTATATAAAATAATCAATTATTTATTTATTTATTTTATTTGTTTTTATTGTGACACACTAAAGACATGCAGGTATGCATGAGAATCTCATCACTTTTATACACTCTTAAAAAAGATGCTTCTTAAAGGGTTTTTTAGTAAAGAAAATGGTTTTATATAGAACCATGAACATTTACAGAACCCTTTGCAAGGATAAATGATTTTTTCCATGGTGAAATAGTTCTTCAGATTGATGTAGAAAGTGTTATAGATTGTTCTAGACAGAACCTTTTTGAAAATGGTTCTGTATAGCCTCAAAGGGTTCTGCTGTAGTTATGATGTTAAGCTTGTAATAATAGAGGAACCCTTTTTGGTGCTATATAGAACCATTTTCAAAAAGCTTCTTTATAGAACCAACTACAGCACATTCCTCATCAATCTGAAGAACCCTTTCATGGTGCAAAGAACACTTTGGGTTATTTGAGTGTTCATGGTTCTATATAGAACCATTTTCTTTAAGAACTCTTGAACAATCTCTTTTAAAAGTGTATGAGGAATGACCCATCAGATATTGTTTCCATGAGCTGTAAGGGTACCAACAAATATGTCAACATCTGTATATGACCCCAAATCCTAATAAAAACGTGTGTGTGTGTGAGAGAGAGAGAGAGAGAGAGAGAGAGACAGACAGACAGACAGACAGACAAAGAGAAAGCAGGATTAAGGATGTGTGTGATTTTAAAGTCAGGGTTCAGTTTGTTCACTGGTCACTGATTGTCCAACTATCACACTTCCCATCTAACATTAACATCTGAGAGAAATTAAATGACAATACAGCCCCACTGCATTTAAAACGTGTACAAATACATAGAGGCCAGTGAACTGAGTAATGTAACTTATACACTAAAGCTGAAACAGGATTATTTTTTCAGAGACAAAAATTTTGTAATGATGGCATTCTGTTCAGCTAATGTACCTCAGGGAAAAAGAACTTTAACAAATTATTCATCCGAATCTGTTACGCTCTACTGGTCCTTTTGCAATGCGCCTGGTTTCACATCCTGGAAAAAAATATGTAATTTCAGTAAGTTTTTTATTAACCACTGTTAATCATTGAACATCAACCTCTAGCTTCTAAAATGTGTGAAAAAGGTTGACGTGCAGTTCAATTCAGAATCAATATCAGTGGTAAGCCCAAAACAGGAAATCTTCATTCTAAACCTTTCATTATCTGCATAAATGCCACAATTTGTGTAGGTCTTGTCACCCATTTTGTTGAACAAATGATTATAGAAAATACTTTTCATTTTTTAATTCCTAATTTTAGTGCATAATTTTCATTTTATTTATTAATTAACAAACTTGCAAGTGGCAAAACATTCTTCTTTCTTTTGGTGTATTTTTGTTCATCCGTTTTCCCAAGATATTAATTTCACACCAATTCTACATGTTTTGGTTTGATTAGAAATGATGTACTTGCCAGTATTTGTCCTACAAAAGTAAAAGTACAAGTACTGGTACTGTAATTATAAGTTACATGTGTATACCTAAAGTATTCGAGTAAGAGTAAGAGTTCTTCATTGTAAATCTCATTACTCTTACATTATTCTTACTATAAAGAAATTTATGATTTTCATTAGATGACCATCTTTTTTATTTATTTCTTGTTGGGTCCATGATAAAAGTCTTTACTGGCAGTCATTGTGGTGTAAATTAATTGAAATGTAAAATGTAAAACTGAATACTATTTATTTGTTTATTTGCTATTTGTCAGTTATCAGGTTAATTTGGGACACTGCCCATAGTCATTGAAGTGCACTACAGGGTATTGGATTTTTTTTTTTCAATTAAATTAAATTAAAATTTTATTGTCACGTCACATTACACAGGTGTGAAGGTGAGTGAAAATCTTGCATAGTCCCTTATAATACTTATAATACTATAAAAAAAAAACATACATATATAAATAAATGATAAACTGTACACAGTGATACACCTTACTAGACACCAGTATTGAACATATTTATAAATGTACAGTTTTATAGGTCATATAAAGTTATGAAATAGAAACTATGATATATACAGATGTACACATTTCCATATATACAGTATGATTGTACATGATGTGAGGATGTACAGGTGCCAGTCTGTATGTGCAGGTATAGATGTGCTAGACTTAAAGTTCAGTGAGTCTAGGTTGGGAATGTGGATATGGTTTGGATTTCCTATAGGGAGCATGATGATTGAGATACAATACTACTGGCTGCTCAGCCTGTTGGCATGGGGAAAGAAACTGTCTCTGAATACACTTTATAGATTTTATGCTTCTATACCTCCTGCCTACAGTCCAGGACCAGCTGATTCTAAAGGGATTACAGGGGAGCGGTTACAGTAACTGAATCATACTACATGATATAGGTAGATGGAATAAAATATGTTTAAATGGATACCATGCAGTTTACAAAATACATTAAACTGGAACTGACCCCCCTTTTAATTTTAGAAATAACAAATTTGGATATTTTAATGATATACCATCAGACAAGCTGGAAATGTCACCAGTTTTCATTTCAGAAATCTGGCCATCTGTTTAATTAGGTAGTTCTCTCTCTCTCTCTCTCTCTTTCACACACACACACACACACACACACACACACACACACACACACACACACGCACACTTACTTTCTTTCTCTTTCTCTCTCTCTTTCTCTCTCTCTCCACTTAAACTCGTACTGAACTGTATGCTTAAGAGTTGTGTGTTGCTGTGTTTCAGCTATACCAATTTTGCGCTGTAATTATTTTTAAAAATTAAAGTATCAAAGTAAAAGTAAAAAGAATATAATGAAAAAGTTCATTGTTGTTCATAATTTAATTCAAAAAAATAAAAAGGTATTTTTATTGATCAGTTTATTTTATAGCCCATGAAAATCAGAAATCCAGAATCTCAAGTTATTAGATTATTTCACTTTTCGTTTGAGAAAATGACAGTACAAACATTTAAACAGAAAAGGCTTGAAATATGGATCTTTATGTTTAATGAATAGCTATAATATATATGACAATTTGACCTTTGTAAATTAAATTATGAACATATGAACCTTTTGAGATATTGTAATTTTTGGAGATGCACTATTACACAACATTTTGCAAATGTTTGTGCACCACACTTAATTAATTTTGATAATAGTAAACTAGCAACCCATTACTCACCTAGGAGCACCATAGCAACCACCAAATATAACTTGGCAACAGGTTAGCAACACATTTGAAACCACCTAACAAGCACCTAGAAACTCCTTAGCAACCACCTGGCTTACCATACAAACCACCTGGGAAATTACAGTAACCATCTAACAACACCTTTGCAACCACACTGTACACCATATCATCCAGTTAGCAACACCTTTCTATTAACCTTTAAACATCTGATTCAGGTCATCAAACCTTCAGGGTGTCTGAAAGTGAGAATCCAAATCTAATTAAGGTTACAGTAAAACTCTGCAGTGTTGATAATCAACAGAAGCAGTATTCATCACATGTAGATTATTTATGAAATCCTTTCATAAAAACCCCTTTGTACTGATAATAAACATATTGATGTGTTCATCTGTAAATATATTCATTTTTATTTTTACAAATTTCAAATGGTATAAAATGTTAAGGGTCTTCGTCTAGAAAGCATTGGTCTAGGAGCAATGTGAAGTACATCTGAAACAAGTTTTGTTCTTCATACTAGCTCATATCAAAATACTTTTAAAAATACAGTGTTTATAAAAAATATAATGTGACTTTTCTGACATTTGGCTCAAGAGAAATTATTAAAAAATACTTTTGGATATAAAAAATAGCCTTGTGAGCAACCATGTAAGGTTTAGAAAGTTTTTCCTTCTCCTGTAAAATTACCATTTTGTACAGATAAAGTTGTTTTGATGGCAGATATGTGTACTGTACTACTGTCTAGTAACTGACCACAGTGCACTTGAATTAGCATTAAAATAATCATAAATATATATATTTAGCTTTATTTCATATTCAAGCAGATAATTCTGCTGCATCTGATTATCTTTATTGATGATTTATCAATGTATTTTTATTTTAAGTTAATTAATTACATTAGCTTGTTAAACCTTGAAGTTAGTTAAGTCCAAAAGCTAAAATGTACATATATAAAATACAAGAGCGATTATTCCAGAAAGTGATTATAGTACTACAATAACAATTATATATATATATATATATGTGTGTGTGTGTGTGTGTGTGTGTGTGTGTGTGTTGATAGAAGATCATTTGTCTGAGAAACTCAATCTTTTAGATTTATTTACATTTAATACTACCCTGAAATGACCTCTAGTCTAATATGTATATCACATGAACAGAATATATTAGTCATGAGAACAGTTTTGTATTATAATTTGCTGTATTTTGGATTAACTGTAAATACTCCTTCTAACTTTTCACTGCTGTACTGTTGATACAAGCCCATCTAATTAAATCCAGCATTTAGTTTTTATTTGGTCAGTTTAAAATTTAGTGAGACCCAAAGTTACAGTTACAACTGCGATACCTGTTATAGAACTTACCAATACCAATTTAACAGTTATATTGCTAAATAAATATCAGATTTTTCTACAGACTTAGTCAGGGACTCATATAATTCTAAATCGTCTGATCTTATCTACTAAGTAAATGCCATAACTTCATTTCCATTAGCCTGCATGCTTGAAGCCAAAGTCTCCTGGTTGAGTAAAAAGTGGACCGCTTAAACAGCACTGTAAGCCCCGCCCACACAAAAGGCGGGGTCTGTTTCTCCAGCAGGTGAATTTAGCCGTTACACTTATCACACAAGTGTGGGCTCACACCAGCTTTTGGTTTCTCGCGGCACTGCTTGGAAACTTCTTGTTTCAGACCTTCAGGCTGAGCTTTTACGGAGTTTGTTCCTCGTGTTTTTGCGCCGCCGGCTTGATGTTTTTCTGACATGGTGTCTAAGCTGACTTCTCTCCAGCAGGAGTTGCTGAGCGCCCTGCTGGACTCTGGCCTCAGTAAGGACGCGCTGCTCAAGGCTCTGGACGATTTACCGCCTTGTCCGCCGAGCCTGGGCATCAAAACAGAGCGGCCTCACTCTCCGGTCAGCGACAGTGACACCAAACCCGTGCTCCTGACGCTCGGCAGAGGGAGTAAAGTGTCCGGTGACGAGGCCTCTGACGACGGAGAGGACCGGGACACGCCGCCCATCCTGCGGGAGCTGCAAGCTCTCAACACGGTGGAGGCGGAGCAGCAGCGCGCGCAGGTCGAGCGGATGCTGGTGTGAGTGTGAGCTCCGAATGTTCCGTTCCACCTTAAACTGTGCAATTCTGTTCTGGCGCCAGAATGATAACCGTTGGAATATTTAAGGTGTACAGAGAATGTTGAACATGAACGCAGCTTCAGTTTGTGTTTTCCACTACCTAACAACTAATAATATAACTGAGAGCACTTAAAGTGCTCAGTAAAGTGAATTTCCTTATGACATATCTATATAACTTCTATCACGTGAGTTTTATCTTTTCTATTTTCTTCTCTCAGTCGTGTTGCTGTGATAACGTTTTCTCTATTAATGTCAAAACACAAAGTACATTCATTGAACCTTTTAACAATTTCATCCATTAAAAACAGTCTGAGCTGTGCTAAAATAGTTCACTCGTCGTGTCGTACAGTTTAGATTGTTTGTGGTATTTGATTTATGTATTTTTCCCCCCAAATCTAAACCACCTGTTTTTGACAAAAATGTTTTAGTTAAAAATATTGATCGGGCTAGTTTGATATGAAACAGTACAAACGATATGTAGCATATATTACACTATATTATTATTACGCTTTTTATTATTATTATTATTATTTTATTTGTAGCTGTCTTTCAATATACGTATGGATACTGTACAGTACATGTAAATTCAGTTTATCATTTTGTACACTGTACAGCATATTGTATTTCAGAAACACAGGTGAATATTACAAGAGTCAATTTCCCCCACTTGGTGAAGGTGTTTATTTGACCTTCTGACCATTTTTTTAAAAGTGAAAAAAGCCATAATTATGAGACTCAAGTTATAATGACACACAACCATCTCATTATTATGAATTTATGTCATAAATAAGTCTTATAAATTGTGTCCTTATGACTTTTAGTCAAGTACTGTATTTGTCATTTTAAAATAAAATTAAAATATACAATATTGTGTATGTGTATATATATATATAATAGCATGTGGTTTAAAACACATTTCTAGTCCGATCACTTCCGGTACTCTCTCACTGCGGTTGATCATTCCTGCAGTTAGATTCGCGATGTGTGGATCTGAACTGAATCTTTCTGAATTAATGGTTTAAATTGTGAACTTGCCGGCTGAAGTCGCGCGTGTGGAGACTAAACCGAAACCACGTGGAGCTGTTGTTATTAATTTAATTCTATAAATCATCAACAGAAAGATACACATGTCGTATGATTAGAGAGAAAAAAGATATGTTAGTTATTCATTGTCCAGAGTTATAGGCCTAAATCAACATCCCTGAGCCTGCGGATGACTCGGCTCTCCAAACAGAGACTGTTCTCACACATCCTCCTCCTCCTCCATGTCTCTCTCTCTCTCTCTGTGTTAATTTAAAGTTAGTCCCTCACTCAACTGTACAGGAAATGTCTGTGTTTACAGAGTAGTATGAAATTGTATGACTGTTTGACGTG
Source organism: Crenuchus spilurus (assembly GCA_036984385.1). Lineage (NCBI taxonomy): Eukaryota > Metazoa > Chordata > Actinopteri > Characiformes > Crenuchidae > Crenuchus > Crenuchus spilurus. The sequence goes on from BRDA01025882.1 coordinate 19,882, forward strand.
AAAGATCTCTAAGTAATTTAGTGAATAATCTGTATGCAATCCAAAGCTAACCAACAAACAGGAGCAGAGATACAGTAGATCATTATTATTTTATCAGCCAGCATACAGACTAGTCATTTGACCTGTTGCCCTGTTATTTACTGTATGGAGACATTATTTAACAGTTGCTGCATGTTCATGTTCATTAACTGTGTTTTGTAGGATATATAATTATTTTTGTACTTGAGACTTTTTTATAATTGTAAAATATTTTTAAGTTATAATTACTCATTTTAAATATGTAATTATAATTATACCTAATTATACCTTATAAAACCCCCAATCACATTATAAGTCTAAACCTACTTATTATTCATTTTATTATGAATTATTAATGACAATGTTTAATGTAACATTATATTATATTGTTATATTATAAATAGTAATGCTGTACATGTTTTACATAGTCTACTTTAATATAATACCCATTATATGCTACTGATTATTGTAGTAATACAGTACTATAATAATATAGTTATGTACTGATGTAATATATGTGTAATATTGTACTAGTAAAAATATTGTTAATATGATGTAGTGATGTATTCTGTAAAGCCTAATACATTTAAAAATATATAAATTAACCTGATGGCTTCTAATAGTAATGCTATTATGATGATGAATAAATAATAATAATAATAATAATAATAATAATAATAATAATAGTAATAATAATAAAGCTAATTGCCCTTGCTTTATGTTTCAGTGAGGATCCCTGGCGAGCAGCACGCACAATTAAGAGCTACATGCAGCAGCACAATATCCCTCAACGAGAGGTAGTGGACATAACTGGACTCAATCAGTCTCACCTCTCGCAGCACCTGAATAAAGGAACCCCCATGAAAACAACCAAACGAGCTGCCCTCTACACCTGGTATGTCCGCAAGCAACAAGAAATCAATCGACGTAAGTCTGCACTGTTATTATTATTAATATTAATATTATTATTATTTTATTTTTGTTAACTACAATAATAATAATAATAATAATAATAATATTTTCAAACATTAGTATAATTGGGTTTCTATGTCATTTGACTGTTATTTGCTGGTGTTTCAGCTTCATAAACAGATTTTTGTGTTAACTCCTAAAACTGCAGGAATATTATTTAATTTAATTTTAATAAAGATTACTCAATAACTACTATAAATTATTTCAGTAATTACTACAACATGTCTGTAAGGTCTGTAGTGCTGAGAGTGAGGAACTGAAGTGTGGAGCCACATACAGGCTCTTATTGTTTAATGGGTTAAATATTCTGTATGATAGTTAATCCAGTTGAATAATGTCCTGCATTAGTGAATGATTTCTGCACTGTGCTGCTGTCACTTAGGCTGCTAATGTGTGCTCCTCTGTGGAAATCCCTGCCTCAGCTCTGTCGTGTGCCTGTCTTTCTCCAACCATAAACAATAATGTCCTCTTTTTATTTTCACAGAATTTGACCGTGTAGAGGGCTCTGATCCCAGTGACTCAGGCAGTCAGGATCAGGTCCTGTTTTTTTTCCCAGAGTTCAGCCATGCCGGGCAGAGTGTGAGCACTGCAGGGGGTCCCAGTGGGCCAATGGGGGACGAAGGGGAGCCAGGCTCAAAGAGACTGAGGCGAAATCGCTTCAAATGGGGGCCAGCATCGCAGGAGATCCTGTACCAGGCTTATGAGAGACAGAAAAACCCTAGCAAAGAGGAGAGAGAGGTGCTGGTGGAGGAATGCAACAGGTTAGAGTCAAGTGTGCACAATCAGACAGTCTTTACATGAGGCTAGTTTAGCTTACAGTCAGCGTATTTGTTGTGAACTTGATGGTTCAGCCAAAAATCCAATGTACACAGTTTCCCCATTATTCTAAATCTAAGTGATCAACCAATACATGTTTGTTTTCCAAGAATTATGTTTAGATTCCAAATTTGTGAGGCTAGTACAACTTGCTCCAAACTTTGTGAAATAGACTTTTTTGTGGCTTCAAACACTGTGTGACAAACCATCTTCTATGAAATGGACAAAGCTTCTACTCATATTAGTTTGTTTATGCGAATATTTATACTAGTACCTCTTTAGTACAACTTTTAAATGTTTATCATTTAATTCAATAAGTTAAACTGTCATGTTTTATATATATATATATATATATATATATATATATATATATATATATATATATATATATAGCCTTTTGTTTTAATGTTGAAACAGTGTGAACAGTAATTTACATAAAGTTTAAATGTAATATTCTAATAATTTGATATTTTGGATATTATTATTTTGATGTTGCAGTGTAGATAAAATTATGTTATATGGTGCCAGTGAACACAAGTAAAAGTAAAACTTTAAAAAAATGCTTTTCTTGATGTTTGACCACATTTATGCTTTTGTGTAATTTTCAGGGCTGAGTGTGTACAGAGGGGTGTGTCTCCCTCTAAAGCTCATGGTCTGGGCTCTAACTTGGTCACAGAGGTTCGCGTCTATAACTGGTTTGCTAACCGGCGCAAAGAGGAGGCATTTCGACAGAAGCTGGCTATGGACACGTATCCTGTTCACAGTCTGAACCCCTTAATGCCCTCAACAGTAGCACACAACCACCACCATCACAGCAACACAGACACAAGTAAGACACAAGAGCTCCTCTTTATCATCAGGAAAGCTATTAAAAGCTGGTAGAGGATTTGTTTACTCAGGAAAAAAAATCACAAACATTTGAAGAAATACAAATAAACATGAATGCAATAAATTGTGATCATATCTGTCAGTCTATAAGCAGTGTTACTGTTTGGTTAATCAACTTGTTAAAGGACCCATGTTTTCTGAAATAAAGAAGTTAAATGTAGTGTAATGTATGCAAACACTTTTAAGATTTCAAAATGTGCCATTCACTTTTAATTCCATTCATTCTATATGTGGAAATTAAGCTGCAAAACCAGCTGTTTTTGAATGAGTTATTTCATAACATCCACACAAACCTTTTTACTACAAGTAAAAAAACTGTTACTACTTCTTAAATGTATTTAAATTTATTTGCATTTCTTATGAGCAGAAGTATGTCAGACTGCTAAGATAACTTTTTCCTTGGTTGGTCATACACTTTTTGTGCAGTACTGTACACACACATACAAACACACATTTACATATGAATATTTATTGCCCAACAGAGGGGAAAATCTGAGAGGTGAGAGTAAATGAGCCATATGTAAACTAACTAGTGCATTGTTTCTGGGTGCTTGTGTGAGTATAAAATAGTGTCTGACTGTGTGTGTGTGTGTGTGCTTGAGAGTATAAAAAAGTGTATGTGTGACACCATGAATGTGTGTGTTTGTGACAGTATACAAGTATGTGTGTTTGTATGAGTGTGTGTGTGTGTGTTTGTGTGTAGTCGTATGAGTGTACACGAGTGTGTGTGTGTAATCAGAAATTCTTTTGTTGGCTAAAGCACACAACCACACCTGTAGACACCTTTACAAGTGGCACATAAAAGTCTTGCCACATGCTTGGGGTCAGTTCTCGGTTAACTCTGAGCCAGAGCTCGGCACATACAGAGATTCAGCTCAGACAAATTAAACCAGCACATATTTCTAACTCAATTTAACTTCTTAACCTGGCTGATTTTTTCAGGCTTTTTGTTTAGAAACTGCTGGGACACTAATATGTAAGTTACGTAGTTATAAGAGTGAGGAACTTGTGGACCCATATGCAGGCTCAGTTTTATAAGATGAGCAAGTCAACGTTCGAATTAAATTAAATTATTTATTGATTTTATTAATGTATAAACACAGTCCTCTATTTTTTTTTGTTTTTCTGGACCTCCAGATGTGAAACAGGGTGAATTTCACAGAATGTTTGCGGTTGGATTATATGTTACGTCAGAAGTGTGTGAGTCAGAGAACGGTGTGTTTGCTTGTACTGTGTATTCTGCTGTAGTCTCTGACTTTACCTTGCTGAGATCGCTTGCTTGGCCACCAGATTAAATAAGTGCAAAAAGGTGTTAGAATTGCTTTTAAAAGATCTGTTGAACATGGATGTTTTGAGACTGAATGAAAATTGAGAGAAAATGAAAGTGAGTTTGAGTGAGGGCTGCAAGGAACACAAATGTTTTAATGTTGAGGTGTGTTTGCTCAGACTCTTATCGATTAGCTGATACAAAGCTATGTAACAAACCAGGTCAAATACAGATACACAAACCAGGTCAGCCTGTGCAGCTGAAAACACATTCTTTCTCTCTCTCTCTCTCTCGCTCTCTCTCTCACGCTCTCTCTCTCTCTCTCTCTCTCTCTCGCTCTCGCTCTGTAGAACTCAGGTACAGCCACCAGGGAAGCAGTGAGGTCACTTCCTCCACAGCCATCAGTCACCATGGTAACAGTCAGTCGGTATTACAGCAGGTGTCTCCAACTGGTCTGGACCCTTGTCACAGTCTGCTGTCACCTGACGCCAAGGTACATTTCTTTACAAGAATAATGCAGTTTTAATCTGTGTTATCTATCCTTAATTATAGATATCACTCATTGTGGAAGTTTGTGCATGTGTGGTAGCCAGAATTGTGTTATGTTAGTCAAACATTTACTTTATATCACTGATTTGTTTCAAATGAGTAATAAAAATAGTTTTCAGCTTTGTTAGATCACATTATTTACATATTAATACAACAACAACATTCAGACATCACATTATTAACAGAAAGGACTATACAGCAGATTGTGCATTCATATTAAACGTTTAAGTAAGTAAGCCTTTGCTACAACATCCTTCACAGTAAAACATTCAAGTAATTAACAAATAAAATTAAAATAAATAACTAAAACAAAGAAAGTAAGTAAAATGGAGAATAAACACAGACACAGAATGAGAAAAAGAAGGCCGTCACTTATGATCAAAATCAAAGGCTCAAGGAGTCTAATATAAGATGGTAGATGATTCTACAGCTTAGGAGCATATACTGCAAGGACATAGTCACCCTTTTGCTTCAGTCTAGGGGTAAGGAGAAAACATTTATTGGTAGATCTTGATTATTTGGTACTGGTATGGGAGATTAAGAGTTCACATATATATTCAGGCACTTCCCCTTGTTTGTGAGGACCAGTATTTTAATGGTTAATACCCTGATTTCTCAATACTGTTGTGGTATTTATTATTGGTAAGTACAAACATCAGAAATATAAAAAACCATAAATATTTACAAACCGGATTCCAAAAAAGTTGGGACACTAAACAAATTGTGAATAAAAACTGAATGCAATGATGTGGAGATGGCAAATGTCAATA